>PVIA01001417.1:0-282712 GCA_004024845.1 Tonatia bakeri
CAATTACTTTCTCTGCATCCTCAGCAGTAGTAAGCATTAGTACTTTCAAATTTTAACCTTGTCTGACAGGGTAAAGGAAATCTATAAAAACTATTAGAACTAATAAGGAAATTTATCAAGGTTGCAGAATACAAGGTCAATATAAGAAAAATCAATTCTATATCTTTACATTAGCAATTAAAAAGTTGAAATCATACAGATTACAATAGCATGAAACACTTAGGGGTAAGTTTAACAATATTTGTGGAACACTTATCTAATGAAAATTACAAAACAGTTCTCCTCAAATTGTCCTATAGAGCCAACTAAATCTCAAACAAAATATTTACTTGGTGGTAGTGGTCATATTTGAGTAACTAAAAGCAATTTCTCATAATCAGATTGTATCACAATGTTAAAACATAAGGTCTAATTGCTCGAGGGGTTAGTAGTCAAATATGAATACTAAACAATGTTTGATACAATATAAACTAAATTTATTATTCAAAATACCTAAACATTTCTCTTAAAAGTAAGGTAATCTTACATTCTGTTTAGCCAGAAAGAGTTCCAATGTATACCACCTGTGTTGATATAATTATTAATGATGTTCTCTGTCATTCTCAAAACGATTGGATTGGCCAAAAATTGTGTTTAGTTTTTCCCATGAAATAAAAGACACATTTCTTATTTTCACCAGTAGCTTCATTGATTTGGATATTTTGAGTATGTTGGCTCTCTCCCACATGGTGAATCGGTGATTGTTCTCAATGTCTCGATTTGATCGCTGTCAAATTCCACTGGTCTGACTGTGGAGCATCTTTCAATGAGAAATCTCCAGCACAGTATCACAAACCATTTTTGGCACGTCTGATGGGTCACAGCACCTTCTCCATACGCTGCACAAATCTTTTTTTGCATTTCAGTTGCTTTCTAATTTTCCTTGAAATAATAAAGAATAATATGCTGAAAATGCTGCTTATTTTCTTACATCCTCAGTATTAAAATGGCTACACAAAAATTTACCAATTTTGATAAGATTTTTTAAATGTACTCTGATATGATGCCTGTCACAATACAATCTAACAAAATTGTTTTGAATGAAGTGGAGGATAACTGAACGCTACTAGAACCATCTTATGAAAAAAAACAAGTAAAATTTTTGGTTAACCCATTACTTTGATTTTGATGATAAAGTATATGATCATCTTACCTAATAGAAGTAGTGGTTTAATTTTACCACATTAAGTTCAAAAGTTGAATGAGATTTCATCATAATTACCTGTTTTTATGTTAAACTGCTATATTCTCATGTAACAGTTTAATTCCCTTGCTGTGTGTATATACAGGGTGGGGTAAAAGTAGGTTTACAGTTGAGAGTACACAAAACACAGAGTTTATTCTTTAACTTTTTTTTAATTCATTGATTTTTAGAGAGAGGGAGGAATTGGGGGAGAGAGAGAGAGAAACCAATTTGTTTTTCCACTTATTTATGCACTCATTGGTTGTTTCTTGTATGTGCCCTGACTGGGGATCAAACCTGAAACCTTAGCATATCGGGGTGATGCTTTAATCAACTGAGCTACCTGGCCAGGGCCTTCAGAGTTTATCCTTGTATTATTATTTATTAATGATCATATTATTTCCCATACAAACTGTAAACCTACGTTTGCAGTACCGTGTGTGTGTGTGTGTGTGTGTGTGTGTGTGTGTCTTTGTTACTTTCTTAGTGCTTTCCTTGGAGGTTATCATTAGCATGTAAATTTAAAACTGTATTTTTGGATTAAGAGTGACTTAATTCCAATATATACAGACATTTTCCTTCAGTGTAGCTCTGCTCTCTCCACCTTCATTGCACTGTCATTGTGTTAGAAATGACATCTTTATAGATTATAAGTCCATCAACACAGTCATGCGATTGTTGCTTACACGGCTGTGTTTTAAATCAAAGAGAAGGAAAGAGCAAAAAAGTGCACTTACGCGGTCTTTTACATTCACCTTTACTGGTGCTTTTATTGCTTCTTGTGCATTAGAATTACTGTCTAGTTTCTTTCATTTCAGCTCAAAGGTCTACCTTTAGTATTTTTTGTATTTTGTTTATTTTATAATTTCTCAATTTCTTTTTCATTTTTGAAGAATAGTTTTTCTGGGCATAGAATTCTTGGTTGACTCTCTTTTCTTTCCTCACCTTGAATATGTTATTACATTGCATCTGGAATTCATAAATTCTGACTAGAAGTCAGATTTTTTACTGAGGATCCCTTGTACATGTCACTTTTCTCCTGTGCTTTCAAGATTCTTTCTTAATCTTTGGCTTTTGACAGTTTGGTAATGATTCACCGAGGTCTGGATCTTTCTGAGTTTTTCCTACTTGAGATTTATTGAAATGTTTGAGTGTGCAAATGGATTTTCATGAGATTTGGAAAGTTTATAATAATTATTTTCTCAAATATTCCTTCTGCTACTTTTCTGTCTCCATTCCTTCTGCAACTTCCATTTTGTTATCTGGTACAATTGGTGTCCCACAGGTCTCTAAGGCTCTGTTTGTTTTTCTTCACTCTTTTTTTTCTCTCTGATCTTTAGGCTGAGTAATCTCAGTTGATTTATTTTCCAATTCTACGATTCTTTCTTCTGTTAGTTCAGATCTGATACTGAATCCTTCTAGTGAAATTTTTCATTTCAGTTACTGTACTTTTCAACTCCAGAATTTCTACTTGGCTCATAATTTCCACTTCTTTATTGATATCTGTATTTGATGAGACATCATTGTCATACTTCTCCTTAATTTTTAAACATGATTTTCTTTAGTTCTTTAAATGTATTTATAATATTTCAAGCCTGTCTAGGTAATCCAATGTCTGTGCTTCTTCAGGAATAGTTTTTACTGACTACTTATATCCCATATATGAACCAAACATTCCTATTTTTGTGTCTTACAATTTTTTTATGTTGAAAATAGAACATTTCAAATAATATAATGGGGCAACGGTGGAAATTTTGAAACCCAAGATTTGTGGTTGTTGTTGCTACTACTACTTGTGTATTTAGTGACTTTCCA
Organism: Tonatia bakeri; assembly: GCA_004024845.1. Classification (NCBI taxonomy): domain Eukaryota; kingdom Metazoa; phylum Chordata; class Mammalia; order Chiroptera; family Phyllostomidae; genus Tonatia; species Tonatia bakeri. The sequence goes on from PVIA01001417.1 coordinate 3,038, forward strand.
TACTCATTCCATGAAACCTGTATATTTTGTTGCATGTGGCCACTAAAGTTCCTGCTTGGTTAACTTGGTCAGAGAGCAATTGGTTGCAGATTTTTAAAAATGCCTTAACTAGTAAATTTCTACCCTCTGCTGAGGATCTGAGTGTGTGTTTGTGTGTATGGGAGGCACACTTGTGACTCTCAGGCAGAGAGTGTTCGTTATGTAAAAAAGAAATTACTGTTGTACCATGTCATATACTTCTGTGTCTTAGGTTAATAGCAATGTAAAAAAATCCCTAAAACATTTTTAAATAACAAAACTCACTGTTCCTTCTCTCTAGTCTATGCACTGCCTTTGTTTTCTAATTTTAAAAAATGACTGTCTTACTGTGTTCAGACAGCAAGGACCATGTGGCAATGCTTACAAACACCTTCTTTTTACAGAAAAATACTTGCTGTTCACAGATATAAATGCATTATGCTTACATTAGATGAGAGTGTAATAACTGAGTAGGCAGAAGTCTTGAACAGATTGTTTGTTTAAATATCCTTATTAGCATAAAAAATCTTACAGGGAAACCATGTTTCCAACAATTCACTGTAATACTGCAATATGCCCTCTGGCATATGGAATGTCGATGTTTCAGAATGTTTTTAAATGTTCTGTGGCATTTGATGTCTTTTTGTGCATAACCCAAAGCACGATTAGACTTCTGTTTAAATTAATAAAAATTCATTATGAATAATCCAAACGTCTATAAAAAGGATATTGGGGAAAAAAATTCTGAAGACACTAACTATGAAAAGCATCCATAAAGGCTTACTTCATCTAATTTAAGTCTAAAAGTTTTTAAGGGAAACTCATGTTTAGAATTTTGTGGAACAGCTTTCATGATCCTTTTTGGATGGTGTAGCACACCATGTTTTATAGTAAAACGTGTGTTTAATGCATAGAAGCTGCTGGCTCCTGCAGTTGCTTATGTGTCAGACTCAGTAGGAGAACAGCCTCCCCAAAATAAAGCATATTGTAAATAAAAGAATGATATTAAATTAGCTTCAATATTTGTGACTTTCATGTCCCATAATTAAGAATGTCTAACTGAATTATCACATGTTGTTACCAAACCAAAATTTCATACCAGGTGTGTGTATTATCAATGGGAACTGACAAACGTTTCTGAATCTCATCCAGGAGTTTGTGCTTTAAAAATCATTTTCTATTTTAACCAACCTATTTATTAAATAAATATATTTTGTTCTTTACACATGTTGAACCGCATCTATTGTGCGTTAATTTAAAAAGTATTTATTGAGCACTTTGCACGGGCACTGCAAATGTGCAAGGCGTTAGGGGTCTCATGGCAAAAAAATCAAGATGCTTTCTGCTTTTAATTTCAAAAGATAAACATAAGAAAATTGTTGGGTTTCATTACAAGGAAAAATTGTGAGTGTATAACTGGTGTACCTCACCAAGTTCATGAGTTGGAGAAGGGCTTTCTGCAGGTGAGAGACGAGCTGGAACCTGAAAGAGGAACAGCAGTTAGAGGGGATGAGAACTCAGGTGGGGGATTGAAGGAGGAAGTGGGCAGTATGAGGGACCGGGGAGGGAGGCAGGGGAAAGGGGAGTGGAAAAGAATATTCTAGGTAGACAATAGCTCATATTCATTGATAATGCTTTCTTCAAATAATGACAGTTTCCTTACAGTTTTATATTATTTTTCATTTTTCAGTTTATATCTCCAGCTGCTAAGGAAAGGCTGACCATATAGCAGGCATTCAATAAGTGAATAAAAAATGTAAGAGTGAGTGTGTTTTCCCTTTACCCAAAATATTGAACCTCACTGATTATTTTTGGTACGTGATTTTTGTGTGACCAAGATTCTAGCTACTAGGTCCTCACATCTATAGATTTTGGCATCTGTGTTTTAGGAAGCCCAGTTTAAAATCTGAAGTCCTCACCCCTTAAAAAGAAATAATACATTGAGTCATAGTCAGTCAATAATATAAAAAATGGAGACAATACTATTATTTTAGGATCCTCTGAGGCACTAGAGGTTTAGGGCTCCAAAGACAAAATCAGATGTGATCTTTTAGCTTTACTTAAAACTTTTAAATATAAAATGTCAATATTACCTGTTCACTTCTCTAAAATAGAATTAGAAAACATCACACTACTTTATTTAATACTTTTTAATGTTTGCATTTTAAATAGACATAGGAATGGAAAGTTATTTATTAGTCTGTATGTGAATTTTTCTCACAAAACTTTTAAAAATGTAAGAGGCGAAATGATATTCTATGAATATAATAGTAAAAATAACATATGAGCTATTTCACAGCACAGCTCTGTCTGATCAAATTTCTGGCTAGACCGAACAAATATGCATAAGCACACAATAACAAACTAAACAAAAATATTAAAAAGCAAAATAAAACAAGTTCTTTAGTTAAATTTCTAACTTCTTGACTAAAGTAAGTGATAAGAAAGAAGAGAGTACTGAAAAAAGGAAGGAAGGAAGGAAGGAAGGAAGGAAGGAAGGAAGGAAAGATAACCTCTTTCTGTCACCTGATATTGTGGTAAAATCAAGTCAAGGTCAAGCAGGTGTGAGAAAATTCAGGTGCAGAGCAATTCATTATACATTCACAAAGTAAGGATAACAGCCTAATTTACTATAATTTAAAAAAATGTAAGCTCCTGAAAATAGTAGAGTATCTAACCAATATATCAAATAACAATAATCGTGTTCACCTATGCACGTGTGGATCTGATTTCTGAGGGACTGAGGGGCTGGTTGAATTAATTAGGAAAATGTGGCTTTGGTGGGCTGGACTTTGCAAACTTTTAAATATGTTCTTATCTTAGAATTATTTAATTAGCTTGCAGAGGAGCTGCTTCCTGAGTAAAATTGCACATAGTTAACTTGAAGTGCCCTATTAAAGTATTAAAGACTATATAGAAGACAACCTTCAGTATCAATTATAGGCTTTTGAACTTGGCCACTGGTTTCTACAGGTAAAGTTATATTAAAATATATTCACAAATAACTTAAGATTCTGGGCAAGAAAATAGAAGAAACTGGGAAATGTTGGGGAGAGAGAATACATTTTCCACAAGCATAGTTAAGAGACAGCTCTTCCTTCCCACTAGTGTACAAAATCGACTATAATGTTTGAAGCAAGGAATAGTTATACTCCAAATTTCAAACATAACCTTTTGAGAATGAGTCAACAATATGTATAACCTCAACTTTAAACTAATGAAGGCCAAAGTAAATAAAACTTTTCTTGTTTTACCAATTTTTCAGGCAAATTGACAGTTTGTCTATTTAAAGTCTAAAAAACGTATTAAACAATTTTTGCTTGGAAGTTTAAAAAAATGTTTCTTCTTTTCATCTTGTGGCTAATGTTTTCCTATTATCAAGACTTTGCATGTTTTAGCACCCACCCAGCCCCGTCACATTATTTTTTGGGGGGTTGAGGTCTGAGTGACAGGTTCATTGATACAACTGAATCATCCTTCTGCAGGCATGTCTTTGTTATCAGATTGGTTTTCAAGTAGATTTACATTTTAAAAGTGCATCCGTTGAACAAGATTAGTCTTTGCAAGATGTGACATTTATCCTAGCAATGGGTGATAGAATTTTATACTTTAGACATGTGAACTGAACTAGATAGTAAGCTGACATGTTTTCAAGTAGTTCCTTTCTTTCTGGTTATCAGATTAAACCACCAAAATGAAGCTGAAAGGGTGTTATCGTGAAAGTTAATTGGATTAGGGCCAAGTTTCCACCCTCCTAAAATGCCAGGATTTTCCAGCAACCAAGCCAAGTTACGTCTTGCCTTAGTATAATAGAGAATTCAGAAAAACTGACAACTCAGAGGTGAAGTAAAGAAGCAAGCAGGAGTTGGTGTTTTCTTGAATTTCTATGGTGAGCCTAAAAAGCATTCCAAGGCGAACCAAATAAAATACAAGGGAAGCTGAAAGCTGCTTTCTATCATTTTAGGAAAGAACCTTGCTATATAAAAATAACCATGTTAAAATATATTTCCTAATCATGATGCCCTATGAACATATTACTAACATAATAAAGATTCAAAATATTATTGTTGGGGAAAATGCTAACACACTAAATATAATGAGTATTTTTCTTGAGGGATATAAAGAGTGTGTGGACTGTTAAAAATCTAAGGATTACATTATACTACATAGTTTGAACAACTCTGGACACATTTTATTAGCTTTTGAGGAAGCTGAGTGAAGACTTCCTTCAATTAAACCGCAGAGGATTTAGGCAGGGAGAATAAAGTTGTTTGACTTGAAATTTGACAGGATGTGAGGATATTAAGCGCAACTTCTTAATGTAGTGTATAATCTTTAATAAATAAAAATGTGTGAAAGGCTCAGATTTTACTGATTTTCTTAAATACTTATTTAAGCATTTCTCTCTCCCCAACTCAGAGGAGTCTCTCAAAAAAGAAAAAATATGGCAGAACCCGTATACTAATCTTAACTATTTTCATGAAAACTATTGTTTGGCCTATTATAATTGTTACCAAATTCTTCATTGAGCACAACAGTATCGACTGCCATGAGTAATGCTGTTGGATCTTGTAGCTGCCTTCTATACGCTGGTGTTCTATACAGTCATTGTCATTGGTGTTGCTAGCATTCAGTTTTAACAGACAACATTGCAGACACTTCAAAATGCATGATAAATGAATGGTTTCTCCTTGCTGCAGTTGAAAGTTGTTCATTCTCTAGCAGTTACGGATGCCTGAGCAAGTAACTTGATTTCTGTGGACCTCAGTTTCCTAAAATATATATAGCAAGGAGCCCAGACAAGATTATCTTTGTAGTATTTATTTACTCATGTATTTATATATTTGTCCATCAATCCCAATCTTTTTCTTCATTCCTTGATGACCATTTCTTTTAAGAAAACCTAAGAGTTTTTCTTTATGAATTCATTCCACAACAATCACTCCCTTAGTATTCTAACACATTTTATAAAAAACTACTTCATACTTAGAGAGTTAATACATGTGCTTCACTGCTTTAAGTCAGGGCTGATACTTTTAATTTCATCACGAAGAATAAATGCATGTGAAAGATGCATGTAAAAAATGTTGAGGATGCCAACAAATGAAAATTTAAAGTAGGTTTTCCAAAAATCGGAACTCACCCAAACTATTAATTCATCTTGATGCCAGCTGGTAGTATATGATGCTTGGTACATAACAAACTCTTAAAAATATTTCTTGAAAAAAATTACACAAATGCAAGGAAGAGAAACAGGCAAATTTACAATGAGATCAATAAGATTAAGCTTCAGGGCACCTGAATTCCACGGGCTCCTTTCTGGGCTTTGGGGGAGGCCCTATTAGGTCATTCACACTTGCATAAGTTTTTGTGAGATTTCAAAACTTAAATATTCAACCTAGTTGGTTAAGACTTCTGTCTCTCTTCACTGATTTTCCCTCCAACAGAGAGACTTAAAAAAAAATCCAGCTTTTTCTTTTTGCTTAATCCCTTCACCTTTTCCACATAACTGCCCAAACCCCCTCCCCTCTGACAGTTGTCAGTCTGTTCTCTGTGTCTATGAGTCTTTCTATTTGTTTGTCAGTTTATTTTCTTCATTAAGAGTCCACATATAAGTGAGATCTTATGGATTTGTCTTTCTCCGACTGGCTTATTTCACTGAGTATAATACTCTCCAGGTTTATCCATGCTATCACAAAATTCAGATTTCCTTCTTTTTCGATGGCTGAGTAGTATTCCTTTGTGTAACAGTACCACAGCTGTTTTATCCACTTACCTACTGATGGACACTGGGCTGCTTCCAAATCTTGGTTATTGAAAATAATGCTGCAATGAACATAGGAGTGCAAATATTCTTTTGAATCAGTGTTTTGGGTTCCTTTGGATGTATTTCCAACTGGGTCATAAGGCTGTTCCATTTTTAATTTATTTGAGATAACTTCATGCTGTTTTGCGCAGTGGCTGCACCAATCTGCATTCCCACCCACAGGAATGCAGAAAGTTTCTTTTTCTCCAAATCCCCCCCAACACTTGTTATTTGTTGATTTATTGACGATGGCCATCCTGACAGATGCAAGGTGATAGATATTTCATTGTGGTTTTTTTAATTCACATTTCTCTGATGATTAGTGATGTTGAGCATGTTTTCATATGTCTATTGGCCATCTATAGGTCTTCTTTGAGAAGTGTCTATTCAGGTCCTTTGCCCATCTTTTAATTTGATTGTATGTTTTTTGGTGTTGAGTTATATAAGTTCTTTATAAATTTTGCATATTAAACCTTTATCAGATGTATCATTGGCAAATATGTCCTCCCCTCAGCCTTAGCCTAGCTAGGGGTTACAGCTTCTGATACCAGGCAGGGTGTTTCCCAACACTAAGAATAGGGAAAGAAGAGAAGGTCTTGTGTAGGGCTGATGGAGGAGTAGCACAGTGTTGAAGGTAAGAGGAGATCTCAGTGTGGTCAGGACAAATGGGCTATGAATGATGACTGCAGATGGGAGAAGATAATACAAAGGGTAGCAGGATATGGAGCCTGGGACTTTTTAAGTCAGAAATTTGCAGGTGGGTATTTTGGGAAAATATAAAATTTTAATTTTTATACATATAAGTCAACTAAACTCTAAAAACTCCATATAGACAAGAAGCTGTATTATAGTCAATATTCAATCTATATCCTGAGTCATTTCTCTTCTGTATCTCAATTAAAGCATTTTGAAGTTGAAAAAACCCAGCTTTATTGATATATAATTAACATACTATACAACTCACCCATTTAAAGTACACAAGTTTTAAAGTAGTTTTGGGTGTATTATAGAATTTATAGGAATAGCATCATGATTTTAGAACATTTCCATCACCCTAAAAAGAACCCCCTGTCCATTAGTGGTCACCCCCCATTTGCCCCAACTATCCTTTGGGCTGTATACAACCACTAATCAATCGATACTTTCTGTCACTATAGATTTACATATGCTGGACATTTTATATAAGTAGAATCATGCAATGTGTGTTTATTTTGTGATTGGCTTCTTGCGCTTAGCAAAATATTTTAAAGGTTCATTCATATTGTAGCATATTATCAGCACTTCATTCCTTTTTATTGTTAAATGATATTCTGATTTATGGATAACCACATTTAATTTATCTATTCATTTGTTAATAGATATTACAGTTATTCCTACTTTTTGAATACTATGAATAATGCTGCTATGCCCATTTATGTATAAGTTTATGTGTGAATATATGTTTCATTTATTCTGGGTATATATAAAAGACTTTTGTAATCTAGGTATTTCTACTCACAGTCTTTATTTCCACATTACCCACTCTCTCTCTCATTTCTTGCAGTTTCATTCTCTAGAATCTTATTGATATTGATGTTTTCAAAGTCATGAAATTCTTCTACCTTACAAATATATTTATTTTACATGTTATACATTTATTCAACAGTATATATTTTATTTATTCTAATTGTGTACTAGCAATTCTAATGGATGCTGAAGATGTAAGATAAACATAAAAGTGTTCTGCTTTTAAGGAATTTATATCTAGCTGGGGAGGTGGAGAAGAGTTGAAGCTAACATGTATTATAGCAGAGACAGATATTTTGAGGTTATAGGGTGGGGGTGCTTCTTTTGTTTGAGTCAAGGAGGTATCATTTAATGTGTGATACTACTGGAGATCTCCCGAGCCACTTAAGAGGAGATAAAGATGGAAGGGCATGCTAGGTGGAAGGAATAGCATCCAGATGTCTTGGTGCAAGAAGACTATGGCTGGACTTGAAACCCTGAAAGTATAGAGTGTCTCAGGTAGGGTGGGAGGTAAGATGGGGATTCTGGCAGCAGTGAAATCACAACAGACTCCCATGTATTTCTAAGGGTTTGGACTTACTTCATAAGTAATGTGGCTCCACTGAAAGATTTTAAACTGGAACAATGTGAGTAAGGTGAACAAACCTTTGGAAAGTGAATCTTATAAAGAACTCATGAACAGTATTTATTTCATTCTTATATTTCATGATAAAGTGCTTGACAGCTGATTAATCCTGGATTCATGGTTAAAAGGACCTACCTGTTGAGGAAGAAGGTTTTGCCCAGGTGTTATTTCTTTGCTGGTATTTCCCATTTAGTAGTGATAGGTAACTATAAAACTCTCGACTTCTATTATTTTGTTCTTGAGAATCATTTTGCATTATGAAGTTCACGACCCTACCTTTGCCTCTCTAAGGTTTTGTTATGTTCTGCAGTAAGCTCTATAATACCACACAGAAATTAAACATCACCCACTGATCTTCTTTGAAGATCCTGTTTCAGGTTCCCTGAATACCTTCTTGTTTGTATAGTTCTGCTGTCATTGCTTCTGTCAAGCATGGAATCCCTGGACGGCCTCAAGCCCTTTGGGAGCAAAGCTTTGTCTTGATGAAGGACCTATTCACTGGATTTTGCGAGTTTTCGCTCAACTAAATTTCTGCCTTAAATAAAAAAAGAAGAAAGGACAAAATAAATAATGTGTGAAGACAGTCTGGAAATTCCATAGAGGAGGGGAATAATATCATTAGGTCAGAAGTTAGTAGAACTAATTTGGGAGATCAGTAGGAAAATTAAGTCATCTGTTTATACATTTTATACGTATTTGCCAATAATAGGATAAAAAGATTTGTTATGAATATATAGTCACAATCACAGAACTGCAAAGGATGCCAAAAGGATCCTCCTACACACCTATGTGGTTTTTTAGTTTGCAGTATAGGCCTAATTTCCTGGGCATTTCATTACGAAACTGTAGCACTTTTTTTTTCTTTTTACCTTACTTTATTTTAGATGCTGTTAAATATCTTTCAAGATAAAACATTTTATTATCTCTGAAGTCACATGTAATTGTTACATAGTGAGAAGAGTTTGTATTTAGAAATTGTATTCTCGCCCTGGCTGGCGTAGCTCAGTGGATTGAGCGCGGGCTGCGAACCAAAGCATCGCAGGTTCGATTCCCAGCCAGGGCGCATGCCTGGGTTGCAGGCCGCGGCCCCCAGCAACCGCACATTGATGTTTCTCTCTCTCTTTCTCCCTCCCTTCCCTCTCTAAAAAATAAATAAATAAAATCTTAAAAAAAAAAAAAAAGAAATTGTATTCTCAGCTGAAAAACGTCTCCAAAATCCCGACAGGTTCGAATTAAACGTAAGTGTGTTCGAACACTGCACTTTGCTTTCATAGAATGAAAAGCAGGCTGAGGATGCTTCGTAGACTCTTCTAGACTTATTATCTTTGTAGACTTCTGATGTGACGTGTTTAATGTCATAATTACAGTTATCCTTCCTCCCTCCCGCTCTCTCTTCATTTCCTAATGTTTAAGATCAATTTCTTTATCCTTTTTAACAATCATTGAGTACAGAAGTCACCATAAATTATTTACCATCACTCCTATGAGTGTTTAAGTAGCTGCCAAGAGCAACAGAAAAAATTAAATTTAAGTCCAAATGGATTAAAAATTGTTTAGTTTAAAAATGAAAATAAAGAATTGATTGCTGAATGCATTCTAACCTAGATATGTAAAAGTACTTAGCTTTTATTTGTATTTTTAGAATGGGACACTATGAAGGCATAAAAGAAACACTTGAAATGTAGATACATACATATTTTTAATTGTTGTTTTCCATTACATATCCCCTTATACTTCTCCCCCTCTGCAATCACCAGCCTGTTGTCCATGTCCATGAGCTTTCATACATATATTTTTGATATCAAAAACAGTTTGAAAATTTTTATTTAGTATTTTTTAATGAGGTACAACATATACTTCAAGGTGTATAAGTCTTAAATATATAGAACAATAAAAATTTACATATGTATAAAACCTCCTGTGTGATTTTTCAATGCTATGTGGTTTTCTATTGAACAGATCTGATTGATTTATAATTGATAAGCATTTGGTTTGTTTATAATTGAGGGCTATTATGAATGTTCCTCTAAACATTCTTGTATACAAGCACTAATATTTGTTGGGTTTGCACTTCAGACTGGCATTCTTGGGTCATAGGATGCACATACTTTTAGTGTTGGGACATACTGCCCAAAGGTTTTCAAAGTGGTTGTGCCCATGTGCACGTGCACTAGCCGTGCTTGACACTTCCAGTTGCTCCCTGTCTGTGCCACCGCTCACTATTGCCAATGCTTTTCATTTTAGTCATTCTTGTGGGGGTGTACCCATGATTATTTTACCTACATTTTTTAAATGGCTAGTGATGTTGAGGGCTTTTCAATTGCTCGGTGCACCTGTGGATGTTCTTTTTTGTGATGTGTCTGTTTGGTACTTTTACTTATTAAAAACATTTTTTGTTTGGTAAATACTTAGACGGGGTGCACAAGCTTGGTTGTATATTCTGCATATGAGTTCTTCCTGAGATATACATGCAGCACGTATTTTCTCCTGGGCTGCAACTTGCCCTTCTATTTTCTTCATGTTCTTTTGAGGAACAGAAGTTCTTTAAATTTTTATTGAGATATAATTGAAACATGAAATTATATTAGTTTCAGGTATACAACATAGTTATTTGATATTTGTATATATTGCTAAATCATCACAACAATAAATCTAGCTAACATCCATCACCACACATCGTTACAATTTTGTTTTCCTGTGATGAAAACTTTTAATATCTATTCTCTTAGGCAGTTCTAAGATATAACTTTCAAATACACAATACAGTATTATTACAGAAGTTCTTAATTTTAATGGAGTTCAGTTTGTAGATCTCTTCTTAAAGATCTGTATGACATAAGTTGTTCTAACATAAAGATCTAACATAAATGGTTAGTGCTTTCTGTGCCCTGATGACAAATCTTTGCCTACCTCATGGTCACGCAGATAGTTCCCTTTTTTTCCCCTCTAGATTTGTGGACAGTTTATTGACAAGACTACCTCCTCTCCTCCTGGAGAACTGCACTGCTGCCTTAGTTGTAAACTGGGTGTTCACATGTGTGCAGATCTGCTTCTGAAGTCTCCACAGTGTTTCAGTGTTATATTTGCCTATCCTTGTGTTGGTATCACACTGCCTCACTATTGCATCACAGCAAGTCTTCGTGATAGTGTGAGTTCTCTAACTTCATTCTTTTTTTGACATTGCCTTAGCCCTTCTAGGATTTTTGCTGCTCCATTTAAACTACAGAATCTGACTGTCGATTTCCACAAACACATTGCTAGGATTTGACTAGGATAACACTGAATACAAATCAAATTGGGAGTAATTGACATCTCTTCCATTTAACATAATAACAATGAGGTTTCCAATCCACTAACATAGTATATGTCTCCATTTAATGTAAACTTCTCTATTTCTCTTAGCAATGTTTTCTAGTTTTGGTTTAGGCCTGTACATCTTTCTTTGTATTTATCCTAAGTATTTGATAATTTTTTATGCTAACATAGCTAATGTATTTTAACTTTCCAATTGTTCATCCCTGTTATATACAAGTACAATTTTTTGGTGTATTATGGTACTGATTAACTTATTAATTTTAATAGCTTCATTATATACTTTTACTTTAAAATTTAAAAAATTACAATAGAATAAACATATATGGAGTTTGATATTCATCTATAATGTTACAAGATTCAAAAATAGTTAATTTCTTCTGTTGCTGAGTAGTGAGTGTATCTTGAGAGACATTTGGGTTATGCCCAGTTTTTGTCTATTATGAATAAAGTGCTGTTCCTGTAAAAAATATATGGAATGATTAGAATTAAATCTTCAGTGCAAGACCAGTCACTGAAAACTAGAAAGCACTACTAAGAGAAATTAAAGAATACATGTAAGTGGAGAGACATATGACAGGCATGTGTTGAAAGACTGCATGCTTGTTGCAATTCTAAACGTCAATTTTCCTACAAATTATCTACAGATTCAACAAAATGCCAGTAAAAAATCCAGTAGGAATATTTGTAGTAACTGATAATAGCATTTTAAGATTTATATGGAAATTCCAAGGACGCTACCTCATTTTAAGATTTATGAAGCTGCAATAATTATGACATCATGGATTGGTGTCAAGGTAGGTCAATCAACCACTATGGAAAACAATCAACCACTATGGACAGCAATTCCACAGTTAGGATTATATCCTAAGAACCCTGAAACACCAATCCAAAAGAACCTATGCACCCCAATGTTCATAGCAGCACTATTTATAATAGCCAAGTACTGGAAACAATCTAGGTGCCCATCAGTAAATGAGTGGATCAAAAAACTATGGTACATTTACACAATGGAATTCTATGCAGCAGAAAGAAAGAAGGAGCTCCTACCCTTTGCAACAGCATGGATGGAACTGGAAAACATTATGCTAAATGAAATAAGCCAGGAGGTGAAAGACAAATACCATATGATCTCACTTTTAAGAGGAACCTGAAGGACAAGGCAGAGAAACAAGCAAAATATAGCCAAAGACACTGAAATAGAGAACAGTCTGACAGTGTTCAGAGGGGAGAGGAGAGGAAATTTCAGGGGAATTTCAGGGGAAAAGGGGAAGGGTTTACAGGAAGAAGTATAAAGGACACATGGATAAAAACTAGGGGTGGGTGGAAATGGGAAGGAGGAGGGGAGGGCTGGGTGGGTGGGCTGGGATGGGAGTAAAAGATAGAAAATTGTACTGCAACAACAATTAAAATACATTTTTTTAAAAAAAGGTAGGTCAATAAATCAGTAGGTCAATGAAACAGAATAGAGAGTTCAGAAATAAGCCATGCATATATGGACAACTGATTTTTGATATAATTGCAATTCAGTGGAGAAAAGACTTTCTTTTCAACAATGGTGCTGGCACACTGATTTTTAATATATATGCATTTTTTGACATAGATATAATTCAGTGGAGAAAGAAACTTCTCAATAACAGTGCTAGGGCACTTGAATATATACATATGTAAAAAATGAACTTGATTCAAACCTTATACTATATACAAAAATCAACTGAAAATGGATCATAAATCTAAATTTAAAACCCAGCACCGTGAAAGTTATTTTTAAAAAGAAGAAAATTTTTGTGACCTTGGGATAGACAAAGATTTCTTAGATACAAAATCAATAGCACAGTTCCATGATATAAAAAGAAAATTATAAATCGGATTTCATCAAAAGTAAAAGTTTCTCGCTGCCTGGCATAGCTCAGTGGATTGAGCTCGGGCTTCAAACCAAAGCATCGCAGGTTCGATTCCCAGTCAGGGTACATGCCTGGGTTGCAGGCCACAGTCCCCAGCAATCGCACATTGATGTTTCTCTCTCTCTCTCTCCCTCTCTTCCCTCTCTAAAAATAAATAAATAAAATCTTTAAAAAAATAAAAAATTCTGCTGTTTGAAGGACACTATTAAAAATGAAAAGAATAGTTACAAACTGGGAGCAATATTTGCAAATTATACATCAGATAAAGAAATTATACCCAGAATATAAAAAGAGCTCTCTAAAATAAAAGTAAAAAGAAATCAAACGCCCCATTAAAAAGATTCAGACACCACATCAAAAAGATATAGAAATGTCAAATCAGCATAATAACTTTAGAGCACAGCAAGTGGTAATGAGGTGGAGAAAATGGAAGGAACTACACTGATGGTGGGAATATAAAATGTTACTACCACTTTGGAAGATAGCTTGGCAATTTTTTAAAAAGTTAAAAATAATCTATCACGTCACCCAGTAGCCATCCTGTGCCTCGGTATTTACCCAGGACACATTAAAGCTATGTTCATACAAGGACTTGTACATGAACAATCACAGCAGCTTTGTTTATTGCAGCTAACACTGAAAACCCAAATCTCTATATTCATAGGTGAATGGAAAAACCAATTGTGGTATAACCATACAATGCAATTCCCCTCTGCAATAAAAAGGAATGAACTGTTGATTCATGTACCTACTTGAGTAAATGTAAAAATTATTATATTGTGCAAATAAAGTCAGATAAAAAGAGCACATATTATATGATTTCCTCTACATCACATTTTAGAAAGTACAAACTGATCTATAGTGACAGAAAGGCGATCAGCTGCCATAGGCCAGGGTGAAGAGGCAGTGGGGAGCAGAAGGGAGAGACTGAGGAAACTTTAGGGAATCTGGTTCATTATCTTGATTGAATTGATGGTCTCACTCATGACAGCATGCGAGAACATATCAAATCATATATTTTAAGTATGTGCAGTTTATTGTTTGACAAAGATTCTTCAATAAGATGTTAAAACTTTGCAGTAACGTAGTTGTGTTATTTTCATTTATAATTTTTTGACAGGTTGATATAAGAATTAATTATTTTTTAAAAATTTTATTTACTTATTTTTAGAGAGAGAGGAAGGGAAGGAGAGAGGGAAACATCAATGTGTGATTGTCTCTCACATGCCCCCTACTGGGGACTTGGCCCGCAATCCAGACATGTGCCCTGACTGGGAATTGAAACAGCAACCTTTTGGTTCACAGGCCGGCACTCAATCCACTGAGCAGCATCAGCCAGGGATAAAAATTATGTGTATACTCATTGATAGCATTTGTTAAATATCTTACTGCCAGACACTATATTTATCTTTTTTAATTCAGCAATTCATTCAGCAAACATTCAAAGTGTCAGACATTAGGGTGTTGGACAAACACAGGTGAAACTTTCCAATCAGTGTGGAGGAGAAGCAGCATTTATTGAGTACTGAAGGAGTTGCCCCCCAAATTTCCTATTGATTATTTTGAGCTGAAGTAACTTCAAAAACAGCAGATGCGAGAAGGGCTTTTTCACCTACCCTCTTCTATATAACACAGACCACGGGAAAGGTGCTGTCTCTATACCAGGAAGAGAGAGCATCCTTCTCATCGGAGAGTGGAAATTGATGCCAAAATGGATCTGTGCAAACTTACTGAAATAACCCTCATATTCTACCAGTTTTGCCACACCCCCACCAGTACCATATATCTTCTGGTTATTTTCCCATAATTTGTTACCCATAGCCCAAGCCCCATTGTCTTGTCAATTCTTCATAAATTATTGTTTCTTTGTCTAAGGGGTATAAGAGCTTTCTGCTCTAGTTACTTCCTCAGGTCTTCATTCTCTTGTGAAGGGGTCACACAGAACAGTAAAAATTAAAACTTGTATGCTTTCTCCTGTTAACTTGTTTTATGTCAGTTTAATTCTTAGACCCCCATCGGAGACCTAAAGCAGGTAGAGAATTTTTCCTCCCTTATAGCATCTATTATGTAACAGGTAATGTTATTACATTCATCACTTTATTTACTTTTCACAAAATAGAAGCCATATCTTCTTACATCCATTTTATAGATGAAAAAATTGAGCCCAAAGAAGTTACCATACAAAAAGTGGCAGAACAGTACTGAAATCCAGGTTCATGTGACTCCAAAGTCATGGTACTTTCCATCAAACCTCAATACAAAACTTACACGCACATCTAAAGAACTCTGGGGGCACATGATAAAATCCCTAAAACTTTTTGAGGAAATCAGTGAAGGTTTTGCTACTAAAACCTTAATGCTTGAGATCCAGTCAAGGCTCTCAAGTACTCAGAATTTTAAGGGAGTGTATTTTTGATGACTCAGAGGAAAATTATATAGTATCTTGCAGCAGAATTATAAATTACTTCAGGCAGAAGTGATGTTTTCTTCTTTATTGTTCCTGTAGTTCTGTTTGTGTGGTCAATGTATAACTCTTCTACCTCATACTTCAGTGAGTTGTACTGAAGTTTGTAATTGACAATTTACAGTGGCTGGAAGTACCATTTGTATTTTAGTAACATCTGAAATATTAAAGAACCTATGTAAAATCATCTTACATAAATTTATTATTCACAATTTTATGATTTTTACACTATTACTATCTCTATTTTACTAATAGACTGTAACATAAAAATGATCTACAAGTGAAAATGAAACACTTAGGCCATATAAAATTAACAACTCTTTTTGGTAAAATTTTGTCTTCGAGCTACAGTAAACAACAATAACAGTTCAGAACAAACTTTTGGTAGCCACACACATTCAAGTAAATGTATAAATTACACTTCAAGCCACTTATGAATTGAATTTATGTTTTTCTTTCTATTATGGATAATAAGCTGATTAAGCTTTTCATTGTAGATTTTGAGAATTTATCTTTTATGTAAAGTATCATCATTTGAAAAGCACAAGCTAAAATTGAAGGGTAGTTTGTTCAGTAAGATAATGAGATTGTTTTTTACATAGCTTGATTCACTTTGTGTTCAAAGAAATGAAGACATTTAATAGCAGGTTATAGATTAATTAATCAACAACATTCGTCATTTCCGTAAGTGGCCTTACATGTGCTATGTGTAAAAAGCTATATTTAATAGTTTATCATGTTACACAGGATTATGTGTTAAGTGAATGCTCACTGAATCCTTTTTTTTTATGACACAGATAATCCTTTAGACAGCCAAGGGCAGACGGTTTACTAGAGGTATTAATGAAGGACTCGTGTACATGAAACCATGAATCACATGAAAGCCTGATTTATTGTAGCCAGATTCTCAATTTAACCATATATATGCACTTAAAAAGAGTATGCTTTTCTCGTCTAAGGTTTGGGCCAATTCGTTAAAAAATATACACAAGTTTGTTAGTGCTTATTATACGGACCTAAAGCAGCCTCAAAGGTGAAACTTGTAAAACACAGGATTCTGGCTCTTATTCTGCACACAGCGTTTTCACTAGATTATCAGAAACCAAATAACCTGGAACGCGGGGGTGTAGCAATGAGACACTGACTAGTAACAGTTAGTGCAAATAAACAAATTGTGAGCAGCGGAACCTGCCTCTTCGGCATTCCGTCAGTCAACCCTCGTGTAGGCGGGGCCACGCCAAAACACTACCCTCAATCTACACGAGTGCGCATGCGTTCTCAGGCAGGCGGAGGACCCTGCGCAGTGCGCAGACTAGATGTCAGGCGTGCGCAGGCGCTCAGCGCTGAGGCTTGCCGGAAGCTAAGATGGCGTTTAGGTGTTCTCCAGGCTGCAGTTGGCGCGTTATCAGTTTCTGAGCGGGTGTTTTGTAAGGGGCTGTGGCGACCGCCCTCTTCGCCGCCATGGCCCGACATAGGAATGTTCGAGGCTATAACTACGATGAAGGTAGGTGGCAGGCTTATGCCGGATGTCATTTTCTCCGTTCCAGCCGGGATCCCAGCTTATTGGCATTCTCTCTTCTCTGTGAGTTCCTGATCAGTTGTGCGTGGAAGTCAGAGCAACTGAGACTTCAGCTGGAGAAAATAGTAGGTCATCCGCATGCCAGAGAATGGTGGTGTTTTATGTCGTGACTTCTGCCTTATGGGATTGATCTTACTTATGATGGGGGAGGTCCTGTACGGCGTCATATGGGAAGGACTTGGCGAGGTTGGGATCCTGTGGTATTTATGCGCGTAAGCATTGACACGTCTTTCTCCCATTGTTTTCTCCCAGGTCCAGAATACACTGCCTACTTTTAGCTCCTTTCCCCGACCCCCTAACTCCCTTTCAAAAAATGCCCATGAAGTGTTGCTTGTTTGTAAAACACGGATTGACTTAATGGTTACATATTCAGCTGTTTGCTACTATGTTAGATTTACACGGTAAATCTTTTTGTTTTCATACATATTAAGTACCGAATCTGGCTTGAACCAACTGGTTAATTTATTTTCTATGAGTTCCAAGTTAAATTGGAAATTTAGGAGACGGTAGAAAACATACATATTAAAAAGGCCCAAAGAATAAGTCTATTAGATCATATTAGGTGTATATGAAATTCTTGGTTGATTATTCTGAATATAAGGGTATTTTAGAATGGATAAAAAAATAATAGAAGAAAGAGGGCTTCGTAAAGGACTTACTGATTTAAAAAAAATGAAGTGAAAGTAGATGCATATGAACATTTTCTAGGAGTTTAAAAGAAGTTAGAATTAGTTCAGAACAATCACAGCATCTCTATGCAGTGAATAATTATGGGCCACGCTAAGTGTCATACAAACTAAAATGATGACAAATATGATCGAGTACAGAAGAGGCATAAAGACTTACTGACTTGTAAAGTGCAAAGCATGTAGTGTGCTTAATATGTTGGTGGTTATTACTGGCTCTCCCAGCAGGTTACTGCAGAACATCTGTTACGCTCTTAACCATAGTGGAGGGTAGCTAACACGCTGAGCTACATTTGGAGGGTAACTCAGTCAGACTGACATACGTTATTTAGTTAGGTTCCTAGTGTTCATTTCACCGTGGAGGCTGTTTTTAGTATTGCAGTGGGTGGTGGTATTGGATGTGGATGGACCACTGTTAGCTGCAAATGACTTTAGCCTGGGAGATATTTTTGCAGATATGCTATAAAGACATGAAGAGGCCTAATTAATAAAGTAATTTATTTCTTTATTAAATACCATTTCCTTAACCAACAATTGAGTGCTTATTCTTCATTAATTGAATGCTTAGAATAGTGTTCTAAGCTTTGGGGACCGATGATAAGATGTTTGAGGGAGTCTAACGGGAGGAGATACACAAGTAACAGATGACTAGAATATGATACAGTTCAAAAAGTACTCGCCAAGTTCCATGGAAGCTAGGGAAGTGCGAGCACTTATTCAGAGTGGGCTAGAGGAGTTCGAGTAGGAGTTCTCTGTGAGGAAGGCTTCCTGGAGAAGTGCTTGGCCTGAGGGAGTGAGTGCTAAGTACTTGCTTTGGCAACACCAGGCTAGGTTGTTAGGTTTCTTGGGAACAATTGATGACATCATACCCAAGCCAGTCCTTAGCATAGGAGGGTCTTCCCCTTGTCCTGCTTACAAAATTTCTGCTCATTTTATGAGTTCAGTTGATTTCTCTTCTTCCAAATTGAGCTTTCCCTTTTACTCTCAGAATAATATAAAAATTCGCAAAACTAATATAACTTCATTGGGAGAGAGTTTGTGCTCCAAAACCTATTGGTTCCTCTATTTAACTCTCGCTTTGTTCACTGTAATTTGGATAGCACTTTGCATGACTACCTTAGCTACTTATTTAAAAGTGCCAGGAAGGCAAAGTTCATACTTGATATTTACTCCAGTATTTACTCCAGTAGCTGCCGCACTGATGGCATGAAGTAAATACTCCCAAATTCTTTGTAAAGAACTACTTTACAAAAATCCCAGGAAAGAATTCTGTTTTTTTATATTGTGTTACTTTTAGGTTCAATTTCAGTATTGAAAAACTGAGCTAGTAAAAAAGATTCTTATTGTTTTTTTATATCTCAGAATATTTTTTTGTGAATGGCTCTTCATTTATTTACTAATAAGTTATCATTAACTCAGGATTGTAATCTAATTATTGAATTACACATTTTAATCCCATAGTAGCATTTATCTAATTTTTCTTTGCCATAGACATATGGTCTCAGTCTTTGAACATGCATTCTTGCTGCATGAATACCTTAAGAAACCAGCTAACTATCCTTTGGAATTGGCTTAAATATCCCTGGGATCTTTCCCTAGCTACCCTACTCCCAATTCTATTTTTGTTGTTCATATGTGTGTTCCCCAATAGCTCTGTATTTCTCATGTCAAACACATGTCATACGGTTTTGTAATTGGCCGTTTTCTTGACTGTTCCCTGTTAGATTTCAGGTTTGTTGAGATCTGGGAAGTGCCTGTCACTCCCTGTTTTACCCCAGATGTCTGTAATAGTCCCTGACACAGTGTCAATGTGTTGTTTATTTGTTGAATAAATAAATATTTTATGCAAACATATTTATGGTCTTTGTGAATTTTTAGTTTTAAATGGTTTGATTCATTAATTTATAATACGACGAGTATTAATTTGGTGCCATACATGTGCCAGGTAGTTGGCTAGACAGAGTCTTGCACTGAAGAAGCTTATGGTCGCATGGAGTGCAACAGGTGTGGAGGTTCGAAGACTTTGAGTTGGAGGAGTGCACTTGAGAGTGAAAGTGGCAGGGGGCTTCCTGCTTTCTACCCAGACTGGTCCGGAAGACGTCAGCAAATGGATGACATTTGAGTGGGAACCTTAACCAAGAGGAGGAAACAGCTTTAGGGATATTTGGTTAAAAACATATTCTAGTTAGTAGGAAAAAAGGCCAATTAGCTGAAGCAGAATGACCTCAAGGGAGTGTCGAATAAATTGGTTTTTATAGAGATTACTTTGCATGATGAAAAGCTGCTTTCATGGTCTGATTATATACACTGTACTAGTTATTTGTATGAAAAATAAATGCTTTGGTTATATAGAGCATTTGGCGAAAAAAATGGGTGCATTTCATGAATGTTTGTCAACACTGGAAAGACAATTCTAAGTATGCAATCTGTGGGATTATTTATTTCTTTTTGATCACATGAGGCAAAAAATTGGAATAACTTAATAAAACCCAATTAGCTTAAAAACTGAAGAACCATGTATGTCTCTATAAATGTATAAATATATAAAGTCAGTAAATACCTACTGTATAAGTAAAGTTTTTAGAATTTTTTTTGAATAGTGTACATTCTAAGTTCCTTTAATTTGTTTGAAGATTTTATTTATTTAATTTTAAGAGAGAGGTGAAGGTAGGGAGGAAGAGAGGGAGAGAAACACCAATCGCCTATTGTTTGCACCAACCAGGGCCCTAACCCGCAACCCAGCCATGTGCCCTGACTGGAAATCAATCTGGCAACTTTTCGGTTTCAGAATGATGCCCAACCAACTGAGCCACATCAATTAGAGCCCAATTTCCTTTAATTTTGATGAACAATTTAATTTCTTTTGGAAAAAATTCAGATGCTTTCTTGTTAATAACTAAGAATATAAAAAGAATTGTGAATAAATTTATCTCGTTTTATTTTAGATTTTGAAGATGATGATCTCTATGGCCAGTCTGTAGAGGATGATTATTGTATTTCGCCATCAACAGGTGAGAAATAATTTGCTTTTCATTACTTGGCTATTTAAAAATGTTCAGTAAGTACTACTGTCATTCTTGTACCACAGTGTTCCATAAGACTGTAATATTATACAACATTTAAAAAGGTAATTATATGTTTACTTTTAAAGGTATATAAAATAATTTCTTGTTGATAGAATTTAAAGTTTTGATTCCATCATTTAGCTTTAAACAATTTGAAGAAAACTTAGAAAACTGGATTTTCCAATATTCTTTGCAACATGCAATTAATCTGAATTGTACTAAAATGGTAATTTTATCTAAAACTAAAACTTCTGAAAGCAGACAGCAGTTAATTATATATTGTCAGGAATCTCCTGAACATTAGAAACATTGAGGTATTGTGCACAGAATGTCTTTTGCACAGTACTTTAGTCTATCTCTTGTTAAACAGTAGTTCAGACTTCTCATGGAGCCATAGAGTGATTTAGAGTTCAAATTCCTTTAGGATTCCACATCAGAGCTGCCTCTTCTGTTGAGTCTGCCAAAAGTTTTCTTCATTGCCACTGTATCAAGAAAACATTCATATGTTCTTTCCAGCAAAGACTGAATCTTTGATTCAGACTTTTTCTCACTAATTTCTCTACCAATAAATACATCTATCTTCAAATTTCAATTTACTCTATAAACAGTTAAAATGCCCTACTAAATTTTACTATGTTATAAAGGGATATAATGAAATATAGTTAGATACAGCATAAATATGATTCATAAAACTCATTTTCCTCAATTTTAAAGGTCTAATGTGATTAACATTTTCATTGTCAGAGTTTGTCTTTTTTTTTTAAGATTTTATTTATTTTTTTAGAGGAGAAGGGAGGGAGAAAGAAAGAGAAGGAGAGAAACATTGATATGTGAGAGAAACAGCAATTGGTTGCTTTTCACACACCCCCAATGTGGACCCGGCCTGCAACCCAGGCATGTGCCCTGGCTGAGAATTGAACCAGCGACCTTTTGATTCATAGGCTGGTGTTCAGTCCGCGGAGCCACACCAGCCAGGGCTGTCTTTTCTTTAATATACTGTGGTCTGCTGAGTTGTCCTATAAACCTGTATCACTTTTAGACCAAATATATCCCTTTGACTTCTTAGAATTCCCATTTTCATTATAAAGCCACAGGTCCTCTAGAAGTTGTCTTAGTACTTCTGCTCTTTCTGTCATTTTTTCTTGTTGCTATGAAATACATGTAGCTCTTTTTAAATACTTTCCTCTTATAGCCTAACTAATCAGGAGCTTTTCTCTTTTCCTTCAATATTACACTCATACCAGTCAGTATCCCGTTAGACAGGAATTGCATCAGTTATTTTGCCAGAGAGAATTTAATATAAAAAGTTGTTAACTAGGTAGGTATTAGAGAACAAAAAATGCAAAAAGGACAACCAAAGTATCAAGGAGGTAGGAACTTCAGGAAGCATTTACCATCCTAGTTCCTAGTGGAACAAATGGATGAGGTTGAAACCAACCTCTTAGAAGCATGTGGAGGGGCTCCTCGGGACTGAGACTTTGACCTACATTGTGAGGGTTCTGCTTTGTTGCTTTACCTTGAAGTTCAGAAGAAGGGCTGTAGGGCTGGGACTCAGACCTCTGAGGAGGACATGGCTGGTACCAGTGTCTTAGAGCTGGGATTCAGCCTTTGAAGAGGCAGTTCTAGACAACTGGCTGATTATAGTGTCTGAGGATTAGGTAGGGGGCGGGGCATGTTGAAGCTGGTTCTGGGAGTTCTGGAAAACTACACACTAATATTAATTGCTATTACTAGCACAAACTACTTTAAGGTGAAGTGTTGTTAGGGTGACAGTCTCTGTGGATTGTGCGACTGTGTGAAAAGGAGAGGAGCATTTGTTTTCCTTCTCTAGCCATCCAGTCTTCCTTCAGCACCATCCTGAGGGCTGGTCCTAAAAGGGAGCCGACTGTCAAAGAAGAAACATGCTTTGCATACACTTCTACCCTAGTGTAACAAAACAGTAAAGAAGGCTGGTTAGAAGCAGAGAGGTGGCTTAATCAGCATTTGTTTAAGCTCATTCAGGGGTTCAAAAGATCACATTTTGTAGAGCTTGAGGATAACCCTTTTGGGCTCCTACAATTCATTGTCACAGTT
The DNA here is from genome assembly GCA_004024845.1 of Tonatia bakeri. Taxonomy (NCBI): domain Eukaryota; kingdom Metazoa; phylum Chordata; class Mammalia; order Chiroptera; family Phyllostomidae; genus Tonatia; species Tonatia bakeri. The sequence continues at coordinate 26,076 of PVIA01001417.1, forward strand.
AACTAGGTGACAGTGATGGCTGGTAGTACTGATTCGATCACTCATTGTAAATGCAGTAGAGAGCATGGCATATTCATGGACTGAGGTGATATTGTAGCTGTGATGATTAGATTTGTAAAAATCTCTTCTATATAATAGAGTCTGGATTGAAGGTGATACATGTGTAGAGGTATGTAGATTTTTACACTGATTTGGTAAAGGTGAAGATGTTTTAGACAGTGTTCCTAAAATGTAGTCCATGTACCATGAGCATCACTTGATAATTTGTTAGAAAAGTAATTTTTGGCCCCACTCCAGAGTCAGAAACTCTGACGATAGGGTATAGCTACTGTTTTAACATGCCCTCTGGGGTATTCTGAGACTTGCTTTGAGAACCATTTGTTTGGGACAACGTTTATAGCATTGGATTTGGGAATATGAAGTCTGTCCAGAAAAAATTCGACCATTGTTAATAAAACGAGAACAGTTTGCGTGACACTTATGTAACCTGGCAGCCAAGGAGAGTGGAGTGGAGTGCGCGTGCATGAACAATGACGACTTCACTGTACCAGTCAGTGGTAGGTGGTAGAGTGAGCATGTGGATTGTGCGACTGTCACATTCAAAATGATTGAGCGAGTAGAGCAACAAATCTGCATCAAATTTTGCGTTAAGTTTGAACATTCCTCCACGGAATGTTGATGATTCAGAAGGCCACAACTATGGGCAACTGGTCATTGGCAGCTTCATCATGACTGTGCACCCGCTCATGCATCACATTTTGTGCAGAGTTTTTTGATGAAACATCATGTCACGCAGGTGTCTCAGCTCCCATAACAGCCCAGATTTGGTGCTTTGCGACTTCTGGCTTTTACCAAAACTGAAATCACCTTTGAAAGGGAAGAGATTTCAGACTGTCAGTGAAATTCAGGAAAATACAATGGGGCAGCTGATGGCGTTTGGGAGAACTATGTGAGGTCCCAAGATGCCTACTTTGAAGGGGACTGAGGTGTCATTGTTCTGTGTACAGTGTTTCTTGTATCTTGTATCTTCTTCAGTAAATGTCTCTCTTTTTCATATTACATGTCTGGTTACTTCTGGACAGCCCTTGTAGGTTCTAAGAGATGATTATAGGCATTAAGGTCTACAGGACTTGGAAGTTGATTGACTATGGCTTGCACAAGTGTGAAAACCTTCATAGTGAGAGGGACTACTGAAAAACATCTTGCTAGTTCAGGTTAACACATTTCATTTATCTAGTGTTATCTGGATAAATCATGCTTAATCTTGAGGAATGAGCTATGAGTACACAAGGTTAGGCATTCTGAGAGTGTTTTTCTGAGGTCTGTATTTATGGCCTAGTTTTCCTGAGGTCAGAATTTACCCTCGTCTCTGCCAGCTCTTGATGTGTGTCTTGTGTGTGATTCGTGTCCAGGACAGACTGACTCTTGGAAGAGTTACTTTTGTACATAGCAAGATGTCAACCAATTTTATCAAAGCAAGAGATAAATGGTTTTGAATTCCTTCTGTGACAAACTGGTATTTTCAACTTAAGCGTGTGGCTTTGGGTTGTTTTAATTTTTCAAAACACGTAACATTTCATTTCAGTCACATAACATTTCAGTCAGTGACAGACCGCGTGTATGGAGTTGGCATACCATGAAGCTTAGCTGTGTAGTCGGGTGGCCGTGGCCTCTGAGTTTGTGTAAATGCACTCTAGTGTTTGAGTAAGGGCGGAATTTCTTAAGGCTGCATTTTTCAGAATGTATCCCCGTTGTAAAGCAGTGCCTGACTGTATAAAATAGCAATATCATATCAGACATTTTTCTTTTTTAGTGGCATATTTTCAAGTGATTTTTAATGGAAAATGAATAGTTTTAGAGGGATACTTTCTTATAGAACCAGCTAATGTCATTGAAGAGATGACTATATTCTCGGTCTAATGAGTTTTGATAATTGAGTGATCTTATCAATTAGTCGGAATTTCTATAATTCATCAGCAAATGTATTTTTTTTTAACTCTACTAAGCACAGTTTTCTTCATGAAAGGGTGATTTCTGAATGTTAAACTTCTTTCCCTTTTAGGACAATTGACTTTGATACTGAGTATTGAACATTACATCAAGGAGTTGGACATAGCAAAAAGAGCCTGTATATAAAACTTTATTTGAACAGTTGTGAATTTTGTTTCAACTAATACAGTTAGAAGTGTTAAAGATAAACTGAGGCATAAAAATTTTTTTAAGAGTTCGTTTGAGCAGACAACAGTTTGAATCAGGCAACTCCAAACTGCAAGTAGTCAGTAGTGCTCCACTACAAGAGATAGGGTCAAAGTTTTTATAGAGAAGACACAAAGTAAAGCAAGGAAGTTCATTTGCTTATCCATAGCTTAAGTGGTTACATTATTTGGGAAAGCCTAGTTGGCTTTTTGTGGTTGGTTGTTTTTAATCCAGAGGCATTTATAGGAAGTAACTCTGGCTTAGTTTTCCACTTGCCAGCAAAGCCTTAGAACCACCTCTGTCTAATGGCCTCCTTCTATGGTTATTTTAACAGTAGAGATCCTTATTCAGTCCATTTAAACTCAAAACCAATTTTGAGCCTTAATTAGCATGTAAGAAAAAGCCTGTTGTAAGAAATTTATAAATTAGTGTGGTATAAGGCAGCCAGTTAAAAATTCCACTCACACAACACACATACACAGCATACACAGCAGTATGGTGGGTAAAGAAATAGTCCTGCTCAAGGAGTCTGGGAAGGCTTCTGGAGGGAGGTGGGGTTGGGACTGGTAAATAGGGCTGTAAGAGTGGCATCCTAGATGGAGGAAACAGTGCTTGAGTAGTGGCCTATGAGTGAGGTGTGTTTGGGAAGACGCCGGTGAGTGCAACTGCAGTAAGGAAGAAAACAGGAGCCATATTGTGCAAGGCAGTTCCTAATTTTAAGCATGTAGGGTCAGCTTATTAATGGTTTTTGAGTAAGGGGGTGGTATTTTAGGAAAATAAATAATGATGTGACACAAAGTGGACTGTCTCTAGGTGAGACAGATGAAAGGGGAGCCTCGTAGGCTAGTGCTTTCTAATCTTTCCTGAAGATACCAATCAGCCCAGAGTGATTTTAAATATAGAGTCCCTGCACTATTCCAGCACCACTGAATCCAACTGTTTCCAGGGGAAGAGACCTAGAAAACCAAATCTTTTATGAATGCCTTACATGATTTTAATTTTCAGGTATTTAAGAAATAGTTTTAGGCAATTTCAGGAGTCAGGTTTCGAATTCTTTGAATTTTTATCTTTGACAAATTGCCTTAAATTGAAAGGTTACAGTGGGTGCTTAGTTTTTTAGAAAGCATTTAATTTTTTAGAAAGTAATAGCATTTTATATTTACTTTTTTTTTTTTTTTACGATTGCTTTTTTCTTTTTAGGTTACCTTTTGGGCTCTCATTTCAACTTCATATATTTGGACATTTTTCTCTCCTCTAACTGTCTTCCTCCTACCCCACTCCCCTGGAAATCCACCCATTACTACTTCTAAGACAATGGCTACAGTACAGGTTTCTGAGTTGATCTGTGTGTGGGTTTGGGGTAGAAAAACCCCTCAGAAAAAAACAGCTCGTAGGAGATAGAATAGTAGCCTGGACTTTGGCAACTTCTCTTTCTCTGTCAGTAGTTCCTAAGTGACAATTGTTGAGGGGAGTATCTAATTTCTGCCTCACTTAATTGTTGTCTTAGGTTAAACCTAAGACAAATCAGAACTATAAGAGGAAATTGGGGAAAGTATATGTTACTTGTATTTGTTACTTTTAGGCTAAACTGAAGCATTTATTTCATACAGGAAAGTAATTTGTAACTTATCAACCACAAAATGGCCCAGTTTACATTTGTTAGTACTACCACATTTTATTAAATGTAAGATGCCGTAGATCATAAGACATACCATTATTTTATGGTACCACTACTCAAAAAAAATCAGCCATCAGTCTTAACTATTACATAATGCTCAAATGCCATGTGATTGCAACACTCCCTCCTTCTGATAATTTAATGTGAAAAAAGTGGTCATCTTAAAGAGTATCTCTGAAGTAGGATGTTTCTTTTTGCTATTTAGCCAGGCTGACTGTATAATAGCAGCATTATATTCACCCTTTACAAGAGGGGAAAATAGAAATATTTATATATATACACCACATAATGTACACACTCTTGAAAAGTGATCACCTTGTAATACAATTTTGGTCTTCCAAAATTGTATGCTAAAAAATAACAGAACTTCTGGGAAAACATAGGGTCGTGACAGACCACTCAACCTATGAAGTACTAACAAAACAGTAATCATCATAATAAAAATTCTTGCACATTTGAAAAGATACATTAACTTCCTAAAAACTCTTCCAGTAAACATAGGACATGAGAGTTAAAAGGTGAAAGCCTGATATAAATATGAGGTCTGTGTGAAAAATAACCAGCCATTGTTAATATAACGAGAATGACTGCTATAATATCAATGTCACCTGGCAGCCAAGCAGAGGGGATTGAAAAGTGCATGCATGAACACTGATGACTTCACTGTACTAGTCAGTGGGGGTGGTACATGCTGTTGAGTGAGCATGTGTACTGTGTGACTGTCACATTCAAAATGACTAGGCAAGTAGAACAACAAATCTGCATCAAATTTTGCATTTAACTTGAACATTCCTCTGTGGAAACTATTCTGTTGATTCAGAAGGCCAAAGCTTCATCACGATGACATGCCCGCTCAGGCATCACCTCTTGTACAGTATTTTGGCAGAATCAAATCACCCTGGTGACTCAGCCCCTCTACAACCTAGATTTGGTGCTCTGTGACTTTTGGCTTTTACCAAAACTAAAATCACCTTTGAAGGGGGAGAGATCTCAGCCTGTCAGTGGAATTCAGGAAAATACAACAGGGTAGCTGATGGCGATTGGGAGAACTGTGTGAGGTCCCAAGGTGCCTACTTTGAAGTGGACTGAGGTGTCATTGTCCTGTGTACAGTGTTTCTTATATCTTATATCTCCTTCAATAAATGTTTCTCTTTTTCACATTGTATGTCTGGATACCTTATGGACAGACCTTGTATGGTGTAATAAAAAGTTAAAACTAATGAGGAATGTTGTAAAGGCAAAATGCTTACAGATCTTAGAGAGCCAAACAGTAAGCATACACAAATACAAAAGACACGGACAAACTGACCCAAAGAAAGAATGTGGGGCTATCTGGTATTACAATATAATTACAATTATAGTCTAGTCTAGTCTAGTCTGCGGTTGGTGTTATTGGACTTTGTGCCTGCTGCTGTTATACAGCGATGCAAAACATTGAAGTATAGGGGCAGGAATCTTATAAACCAAAGCATCTTGAATATTATACCCTCATTATTCCCGTTAGTCATTTGGCATGAGCTCATTTGATTAAGGAAATGTGCACTAAAGCGGAATAGATTGAATTCTCTCACCTGCTCTTTAGTTCTCTTACTTCGTTCTTGTCTAAGGTGTCTTCCACTTCTTCAGTTTTTCTGATAATCTTACTTCCTTGTTAGAACTACTCTAGTCTTCAACAGTTACTTCGTCTTTTGTGCTCTTGCAGCACTTGTTATCTGTACAATTTATCTGGCTTTTAAAATATGTCATTACTTTTTTGTGTGTGCCTTCCTGCTAATCTGTAAGACCATTACTGATTTATATTATGAATAGATAGTAATTATGCCATGGCGTTTTGACTATAGGTTTTACACATAAGTCATAGTATTGTCTATTGTCTACATATTCACTATCTATACATTTTGAATGTAGGTAGTTTTCCTTATTTTCATAGATAGTGACTTCCTGAAAACATGCACAAAAGTCAAACGTGAGAATGCTAAGCAATAGACTTATATGTCACATGTTCTTCCAGAAAGCTAAATAATATAAAACCCCTAGTAACACCTCACCTTTAGAATACTGTATTGATATTTCTGTCCTTCTTAACTTATTTTTTAATATTATTCCTTCACAATTGAACTCAATCTCCAAGAATTGAGTCGAGTGGGCATCGAGTTGAGGCAGAGGAGTTGATGCTTTGGGCGTGCATGGTGATTTTCTTCTTTGCTCACTTGTGCTTTTATATATGATAGGCATACATTGATAACTTTGATATTTTGTCTTCCCTCCTTTTAATGAAATATATAATACCCAATTACATATTGAGTGATAGCACTGTACCAGTATGAGTGATTACACAGGACCAGTAGTACAGAGTAGCAGAGTGATGTCGGAAAGTCAAAGTTAGGCGTATGACATTAGTATACAGTATCAATGTATGATTGAAAGCCTGAGATGTTCAAAAGTTAAGACCTATGATTTTGATCAACTCTTGGGTTCAGGCAAATTAGCAATTCTTGGAAATCAGAATCTTAGTCTGTTTTTAGTATTTTTTAAATTACCCCAATAAGCAAGTTTGATATGAGATTTGGAATGTTTGTACTAAAGAAGAGAAAATTTTAAGGAAGATAGAATAGTATGCAAATGAGATATTAGGAAAGGTAGTTTTGAAATCTGTAGAAAAAGTAAGCTCAGAGGAATGGTTTTGGAGATAGGAGGAAAGAAGAAAGATGATTATAAGAAGCTAATAAATAGTTAGGACGTTTGACTCTGAGCAGGGGTGTACAACCTTTTGGCATCTCTGGGCCGAACTGGAAGAAGAGTTATTTTGAGCCACACATTAAATATACAGACACTAACAAAAACTGATGAGAAAAAGGCTTTAAGTAAATTTACAATTTTGTGTTGGGCTGCTTTCACAGCCATGCTAGACCATGGAGTTGGACAGCCCTCAGAGTATGATATGTTTTGTCTTTGTTTTGATCCATTATTTTAGAATGTAGATAAATGGCTATAAGTAGTAGATCAGAATACCTAATTTTTACGTTTACTTTTGTTAAAAGGTTATTGAGAAATGGCTGTACAAAGCATTCCTTAATCATTTTCTTCCATCATTTTGTATTCTAGCTGCTCAGTTTATTTATTCGCAACGAGACAAACCTGGTGTTGAGCCTGTAGATGAATGTGATTATGAAGATCTGAAGGAATCCTCCAATTATCTTTTAAACCATCAGCTAAGTGGATTTGATCAAGGTAAAGTAAAAATAGTCTGTATTTCTTGTATAGTGATTAATAATGAGTATACCAGAATTTACCGGTTTCATTGTGATTGTTCATGATAGTGATTGTGGGTAGTAAAGGTACAAATGCATCTTACATTTTCAAAGAAAATTTATATTTTATTAAGTACATATGTGCAGAGTATATGAATAACTGTATATTTGAAAATTGGCTAGACTTCTGGCAGAGCTGGAGGTGTACGTAGATATACTGTCCCTCCTTGCACAACTAAAAGAAGGACAACAACCAATTTAAAAACAAAAACAACTGAACTACCAGAAAATCGAACTGTATGGAAGTCTGACCAACCAAGGAGTTAAAGAAGAAATATTCATCCAGACTGGTAGGAGAGGCGGAGACGGGCATCTGGGATGGAAAGGACGTGCAGCAAGGCAGTGGCTGACAGACTGGGTGGGCCCACATTTGTGTGTGGATAAACTGGGAGGAGTAACTAGGGAGCAAAACAGACTGTGCAACCCAGGGTTCCAGTACAGGAAAGTAAAGCCTCAAAACCTCTGGCTGTAAAAATCTGTGGGGGTTGTGGTGGTAGGAGAAATTCCCAGTCTCATAGGAGAGTCCATTGGAGGGACCCACAGGGTCTTAGAACATATATAAACCCACTCACCCAGAAATCAGTAACAGAAGGGCCCAATTCACTTCAGGGTAGCAGGGGAAGTTACTGAAATCGGGGCATGAGCTGAGCAAGCAGGATTGTTCCCTTTTGGACCCCTCCCCTACATACAGCACCACAACACAGCTACATGGGTTGCCCTGTCCTGGTGAATATATAAGGCTCCACCCCTTACAACATACCAGGCCCACTAAGACAAAGAAATACAGACCAAATGAAAGAACAGATCAAAGTTCCGGAAAAAATAGAATTAAGCGATGTAGACATAGCCAGCCTATCAGATGCAGAGTTCAGAACACTGGTAATCAGGATGCTCACAGAAATGGTTGCACATGGTCACAAAATAGAGGAAGAAGGGAAGGCTATGCCAAGTGAAATAAAGGAAAATGTACAGGGAACGAATAGTGAAAGGGAGGAAACTGGGACCCAAATCAGTGATTTGGAACAAAAGGAAGAAATAAACATTCATCCAAAAGAGAATGAAGAAACAAGAATTCAAAAATAATGAGGAAAGACTTAGGAACCTCTAGGACAACTTTAAACATTGCAACATCTGAATCATAGCGGTGCCAGAAGGAGAAGGGGAAAAGCAAGAAATGGAAAACTGATTTGAAAAAATAATGAAGGGGAACTTCCCTAATCTGGCAAAGAAATACATTTCCAGGAGGTCCAGGAAGCTCAGAGAGTCCCAAAGAAGTTGGACCCAAGGAAGAACACACCTAGGCACATCATAATTACATTACCCAAGATGAAAGATAAGGAGAGAATCTTAAAAGCAGCAAGAGAAGAGGAGACAGTTTACCTACAAAGGAATTCCCATAATATTGACAGCTGATTTCTCAAAAGAGACCTTACAGGCAAGAAGAGGCTGGAAAGAAGTATTCCAAGTCATGGAAGGGCAAGGACCCACATCCAAGATCACTCCACCCAGCAAAGTTCTCATTTAGAATGGAAGGGTAGATAAAGTGCTTCCCAGATAAGGTCAAGTTAAAGGAGTTTGTCATCACCAAACCCTTATTATAGGAAATGTTAAAGGACTTATCTAAGAAAAAAATGAAAAATATGAAGAGTAAAATGACAACAAACTCACTACTATCAACAATTGAACAGCAAGAACAAACAGATTCACAGAAATGGAGATCCCATGGAGGGTTATCAGCGGGGAGGAGGAGGGAGGAGAATGGGGGAAAAGATACAGGGAATAAGAAGCATAATGGAATGGTAGGTACAAAGTAGACAGGAGAGGTTAAGAATAGTACGGGAATTGGAGAAGCCAGAGAACTTACATGTATGATCCATGGACATGAACTAAGGGCAGGGGATGCTGGTGGGAAGAGGGTGTTACAGGGTGGAGGGGAATAAAGGGGAGACAAAAAAATCGGGTCAGTTGTAATAGCATAATCAGTAAAATATACTTAAAAAAAGAAAATTGATTGTATGGCTGTTTAGTAGCTGGAAGTTCCTTATTGAAATCCTCATCTGATCTTAGGAGACAAACTTTTGTTGTCTTTTAATAATATTTATTGTTTTATGCTCTATGTAGAGCTTATGATTAGATTAGAGAAGTTCATTTCCTTATAAAACATTAGGTTCTAGAAGGCTGTTTTTTATTTTTTCCTCTTTTAAAATATTTCAGGTCCAAAGTAACACTATACAAGTACCCTGATGGGTCATATCCATATAAATTAAGTTTTAAGATAGAACTTGGGAATGGTAACGATATTGGTTCTGAGTTTGATCTTTTCAGTTCTCTTAAACATTTTAATAGAGATATTTGTGTTTTGGCTTTGGTCTTTTATAAGTAAATTTCAAACATGACATAGTTTCAAACATATCACTCGAGCCTTAGATAGATAAACAGTGGAGCAGAGCTAAAATGGCCAGGCATCGGAGTGAAACCATCTCTTGGTAGTGAACAGGGTTGAGCTGATTTACTTTCTCTGGAGTATGACTTTGTTCTAAAATGTTGATAAATTGAAAGTTGGTAACAATTATTTGGAAAATAAAAAGGAAATTTAAGAATCTGAGAGCTGATCATTTAATATATCAGTGAAATATATATCAATTGCTAACCAAACCAAGAAAAATGCAGAGAAAGCACAAATAAATGAAGTTAGAAAGGGAAACATTATGATGGTGATGTCACTGAGTGATAGAATTAAAAAAATTTCTTTATCAACTGCAAATACATTTAATAATCTGGATAAAAGTTTGTGGAGAAGCTGCTATATATACTCTCAATAGTGTTTGATTGTGTATTTGAAGAAAATGTTGTCATTTTGGAGTGATAGGGTAGGAATAGAGTAGAAGTCTTATACTTCTGCTATGCCTCAGAATGATTGAGAAAGTATGAAACAAAGTTATGTTTGAGAATGAAAGTTAATCATTCCCATCTGACATAAGTAACTGCATGATAACAATAATAATGATGGTAGCTAACTTTTACTAAATGCTTTCTGGTACTCTTCTAAATGTTCAGGTATTAATATGTTTAATCTTCACAGAAACCTTATGAGGTAGTCGAGTTAATTATCCTCATATTAGAGGTGAGGAAAATGAGACACATTGTACCATTGTACGAGCTAGTAAGTGGTATTAGAGTATGAATCAAGACAGTCTGAGTTCATATTTCTACTCCTTGTGTAGAAAATAGTTACTATAGTTAATTAGAAGGGGCCCTGATGCTAGCTATACTAAGTATTCTGTTCCAGTTTCAATAATTCATATATTTATAAAATAGATACGGCATAATTTTTCAAGTATGTATTATTAGTCTAAAATTAATGTTGGATTCAAGCAAAGGAAAATTACTCAGATGTTTGAGGAACTTATTTTTAATACAGTCGTGCCCCACTAAGTAACAGGTTACGTTCTGAGAAACATGTTAGGTGATTTCCTTGGTGTGCGAGCATCATAGAGTGCACTTACACAAACCTAGATAGTACAGCCTGCTGTACACCTAGCTTTTAGCACGTTACTGTGTAAAACACGAGATGAAAAAACAAATGTGAAGACTCAGTAAATGAGACACGAGGCTGCTGCCTGTGTAACATGGCATACTGTTTTATAGTAAACATTTTTTATAAGTAGAAAGAGCACACTCTGCAGCAGCAATTTTCAGCCTTTTTCATCTCATGGCACACGTGAACTAATTACTGAAATTCTGCAGCACAACAAAAATATGGATTTTGCTGATCTGACAAAAAGAAGTATAATTTTGATCCGTTCACACCATACAGTTACTGTTGTATCGGTCGTTGTCCTTTCTTTTATTTCATAATCTAGGTGAAAAGAGCGCAGTGCCCCTGATGAAATCGCCAGGTATTGCATGTTTGGCATAGTGGTTGAAAATTGCTACTCTAAAGTAATGGTAAAACATATATTAAATATGTAAGCCCGTAACAGTCATTTATTATCATTACCAAGTATCGTACACTGCACTTTGTTATTTGTGCTGTACTGTGACACGACTGGTAGCTCAGTAGGTTTTTTTACACCAGCAATACCACAAACAAGTGAGTTTGCGTTGCTCACAGGGGTCCAACCTTTTGGCGTCTCTGGGCCACACATTAAATACATTGTGACACATGATTTAAAAAAATCTCATAATGTTTTAAGTAAGTTTACAATTTTGTGTTGTGCCACATTCATAGCCATCCTGGGCTCCATTTAGCCTGCGGGGGCCATGGATTGGACATCCTTGCATTGGACATTAAGATAGTGATGTCACTAAATGATAGAAATTTTTCTGCTCCATTATTCTCTCATGAGACCACAGTGGTGTAATGGTTCGTTATTAACCAAAATGTCATCATGTGGCACATGCCTAATTAAAAAGAAAGCAATGGAAAAAGTGTCAAGTACTCTTTTTATTTTTAACAAAGGTAGAGTATTGGCAGTAGATTCCTGTTCCACATGTGAGCATATAATATGCAATATAACTTGCATTTTGTGGAATGGTTTTATGGAGTAGGGAGTCTGTGCACCTCAGTTCTGTTTAAAACTTCTCAGTAGTGTTTGATTGAATTTTTAAAGAAAGTGGTTATTGTCATTGTAGGGTGTAATTCCATGATATTCAGCCATATCTGTGAATTAGAATTTGCCTGATATATCTAGGTTTTAGAGTTGTTTTGAGGACTACAAAATATATAAACTATTTGAAAACTGTCAAATGCTATACAAATAAAATTAATATATTCATCCATTTTTATTTAGTAGTGACCTCTACCAGGTCCTCTTTTAGGATCCAGGGATATAATTCTTATGGAATTTACATTATTAATGAATATTATTAGCAGTTACTTTTTAAAAGTAATTAATGTGGTCATCAGAAAATAAAAATTTTTTAAAGATTAGATTTTCAGATTTAAAATATTTATTTTTAAAATGAATGTCCATTCTCTTAATCTATTGGACTTCCTTATTTTTATGACATTTTAATATTAGGTTATCTTGCCTATTTTAAAAGAGTTATTCAGGGTGATTTTAGTTGGCTGGGGAAAAGTGAAGCTAGCCTAAAGGAAAATTTAAAGTAATAATAACTTAATAAATTTTAAGAAATATACTTAGTGATTGACTGGGTTCCATAACATCTAGAAATACTTTCACACCTACCCTTCCCTTTGTACACATGTACAAAGTCAGTGCAGACATCATCATCATTGAAAATAGATACTAATATATGAGGGGGAGACCCCCCAAAACCTGAATTATCTTGTGGAGGGCGGGACACTTGTAGTACAGGCTTTCCCCTCTAGGTGAGTGTTCTAGGAGCCCACCTGTACCAGCTGGTGCTTTTGTAGGAGGCTGCATTCCGCTTCAGTGGTTTTTTTGAAGACTCAGCACATTTGCCCATTTCATGATGGGTGATTTACAAGCACAGCAGCCCATACTGCTCCGAGTGTTAAGCAGCAGTCTTCTGACCATGGCATGACCCTCACGTGCCACCCTGCCTATTCACCTGATCTTGCCCTGAGTGACTTTTTTTTATTTCCCTGAATGAAAAAAGCCCTTAACGAGAAAGGTTTTGCTGATGTGGAAGAGGTGAGACAAAAAAAATGACAGAAGCACTAAAAGGCATCAAAATTGGGAAGTTAAAAAACTGTTTTGAGCAGTGGAAAAAAGGTCTCAATAGGTGTATTGCATTAAATGGAGAGCACTTTGAAGATGACCGAAGTTTAAACATGTTAGAATAAATACACAATTTTTTATAAATAAATTCTGGGTATTTTGGGGGGTTCCCCCTTGTATACTGTTTACATTTTTTTCAAGTATTAGTCAGTGTTATTTAGGAGACATTTATTATAGTTATTTCTTGATTAATGAAATTATTCCTTTGGTAAAGGAAGATAGGTATGTTGTGGATAAAAATATAAAGAAGTTGTGGAGGAAAAAGGAGAGTTGAACATCTTATTATAGTTTCAAATTCTTCTTTCAGTTTTGAAGATTCAGGTTTTTTTCATGACACCATTTGGTCTAGCTTTTCATTCTTGTTGTCTGTTCTAGCTCGTCTGTATTCATGCCTTGATCACATGAGAGAGGTATTTGGAGATGCTGTGCCAGATGACATACTGATTGAAGCAGTTCTGAAGAATGAGTTTGATGTGGAGAAGGCTTTGTCAATGGTTCTGGAACAAGATAAAGTGCAGAAGTTGAAGGTCAACAGTGAGGGAGCAATACCTACAGGAAAGATAGCAAAAGGTATGCTTTTACTTGTTCTTTTAGTTGTTTTACATTAATGCTTTAAAAGAGAGTTTTAAAGCTTGAGCTATTAAGGAAATGGGCAGAAAATTTTGCATGTTACAATAACTCTTGATTATCATCAATTGATTTTCTGGTTTGCAAAGTTTTAAGCTTAGCGCCATGTCCCCTCTGTCAAAGCCTGCTCCGCCCCCGCTTGTTTTAATAAGTAACAGGATATAGGGGAAATAAAATCCTATTAAAGACAAGACAAGACAAGACACTTTTGCTTTTTGTTAGTAGCTTAGAGAGCTTCTAAATTACTGTTGTTTTTTAACTCTAAGGGGTAAGGTGATGGAAATTAATAGTCCAACAATGTCAAGAAATCCCTTTATGTGTATAGTACTTATACATGTGATTTAGTTTTATTTACATATTGTAAGTATTATAATTACACTACTCTTGCATTTTATAGCCAGATGTTTAATTTTAAGTTTGTAGAATTTGGGGTTAAATTTGGGATTTAGTTGACATCGGTATGAGATCTGTTAGTAGGAACCTGAGGACTTGTTAGCTGGGTTGATATTTCCTGTAAGCTGAAGACTAGATTTTTGCCAAAAGTTACATGCAGTCTGCTACCGTGAAGTAAGGGTGGTTTTTGTTTTCTATTATAATTAAAAAAAATTTGAGGGGTATGTACCTTTAACTGACCAATGTGAGAATGGGTTTGTAATATGTCATCTGTATCAGTAGTTTATCCCAGATCATTGTAGAAATTAAATTATAGGGTGGTGTTTGCTTGTTTTTAATACATTAAGAATATATAAATTAAACTTAGTTTTTTAGACATTTTGATTTTGAGACAATCCTGACTACAATTGAAATCTGTTAAAACCCTATATTAAAAATTTTGTGGAAATTAGAACACTGATTAACTTGGTACTTACATTTGTATATATCAGTGAACAAAGTAGGAAGGTCACTTTAGGTGGTTAAAGGAAGGTAAAATTCTGTTATTACTGATTTTTAGACTATTCACTTTTTATGAAATAATGACTATCACTTTATTCGTGTCATAATCAAAGAAACATTTAGTAATTAAATGCCTCATTTCATGTTTTCTTTTGGTTGCTGTGACTGTTTTCTGCATGCGTGAACCTATTCATCTGAAAATTAATGGCTCTTGTAAGGTAAGGAGTCTTACTATCTTACTCTGAAGTTTCAGCTGATAATGTTCAAAGCTCTTGTCCTCAGTCTGCAAACCGTTTGGATTGCAGTAGCAAAGCATTTGATTTTTCTGGTCCAGTAGCAAAATATGGATTGTATCGTAATTCCTCAATTGTACCAAGTCAGTTTTTACTTCATAAAAAAAAGAAACTTGACAGGCTCAAAAGTGAAAAGAAACTAGAATCATGTAAGTTAACAAAAGAGCTGTCACTAGCTGAACTAATTGAGGATATGCCAAGAGATTCTTGTAAAAGTCAACCATCGGTCAGATTATCATCCACAGATAATCTGGAAAGTCTAATTTCAAAGAGACTAGATGCTGATTTGTTAAATCCTTGTGCATCTGAATGTGTTTCCAAAGATGACTCTGTGTTCAAAGGAATACCAGATTTAAAATCCTTAATGATAAAGAACACAACACCAAATTACTCTTTATTTACTCAAAATGATTCACTACCTGATTTGCAAAACATTTCAGTACAAAGCAGTTCAGAAAGTTTAAATAATCCTTTGCTCTTAACTAGCTCACTGGAAAATATGGCTCTTGATAATTTAAATGATCATAAAATGACTGAAATTGGAAATGTTTCTTCAGTTGAACAAAGTGCAAAGAATTACATTTTAAAAAATGACAATTTTCAGTTTTCTCAATGCGGAAGTCCATCTCTAGCTGAACTGTGTCAGGACCACAAAGAAAACAGTTCAAGCCAATGCTGTTCTTTATCTGATCTTTGTGACCAGCCATCTGCCAGTTTCTCCGATCTAAGTTTGGGATCCTTTCCCCTATCACAGCTAGCGAATCGGTGTCAGTCTTCAACTGGAGTATCAGAATTAACAGGATCTCTGTCATCTTTGGCGTTTCGCAAAACTTCTCCTACAAGAGACTTTGAGAATTTGTCACTTTCTGATTTGATTGCAGAAACGATTGATATAGATAACTCCCAGATTAAGAAAGATTCCTTTAAGCTCAGTTTATCTGAAATGAGGTCACCTGAAATAGATTCAAATATTGATCTTAGCATTCTTATAAAAACCCCAGATCTTGTTCTAAAACCTGTAGTAGACCAACCAGTTGCTCCAACTCCAGGAACTCAAGTTCTGAGTTCGAAGCTAGGGAAAAATTCTATGTCTGTTAAAGATAATAAGAAAAACAATAAAGGCTCTCAGGCTAGGAAACCACCTTTTTCTTTGTCTTGGACCAAGGCCCTTGCTGCTAGACCTTCAGCTTTTGCTTCAACACTGTGTCTTCGTTACCCATTGAAAGGCTGCAAGCGACGCACCCTTGACCTTTATAAGACTTTTCTTTATAGTAGACAAGTCAAAGACATAAAAGACAAAGAAATAAGTCCTCTTATAGCAATAACACCATTTGACTTCAAATCAGCATCTCCTGATGACATTGTAAAAGCTAATCAAAAGAAAGTTTTTACTAGAGAGTAGTAACAAAAGGAAAACTTGGTAACTGTTATAGAGCTTTTTATTTTAAAGTGATTTAAAGTCTTTATGGGATGACTTTATATCATGGATTTAAGTTGTGATTTTTATATTAAAATAGTCTTAAATCAGTTGATAACTTTAGTTGATACATATTTTTGCACTGAAATTTCATTTTTACTCTATCTTTTTTAGTGATAACTGGCTTTATTTAAGTTGATGGCCTGTAATGGCTGTATGTTTACAAATTGCATATGAAAACTTGATATTGTGAAATCAAACCTCAGAGACAGTATTTTTGTTTCAAGCATTGAAATTTTTTACAATGAGACATTTTTTGTGCTTTGTTCTTAAATGAAATACTGCTTAGAATTATTATTAAAATTAGTGATGTAGATTTTTTTAAATCACTAAACATAAGCATAGCTGAGACATAATTACATTTTAAAATATCGATATGATCCCTAGTTTCATTAATTTTCTGTAGGTGACTCCTAAAATTTTCTATTGGAAAAATCTTTAAATTCCTGACTTTGAAGAATACTGTGGAGGTTGTTGAAATACATTTTTGATGAAAATAAAATGAAAATCCTTTAAGGGACCATGTAAATATTGAGGTTGGATTAATACAGAAATTATTTTTATACATTTTCAAAAACATTTTTCCTAAATGCATACTTTAAAATAAATTTATAGAAAGTGTTTTCAAGTCTGGTCGCATGTTCTTTGAATAGATAATTTTATCATACCTCTTTTTTACTGGAAGTAATGAAATGTGGAGTTTTCCTCTTTGCTCCTGACAGCTGTGCACTACAATCTAAGTTTCAGCAGTGGCAGACCAAGTAAGAGCTCTTCTGGTCCATAGGACCAGTATGTTTCTTCATACTAGCAGTCAGAATCGCTGGGGGAATTTTTCAGATACTGTGGCTTCCCCTGAGATGTGGTCACCCAGTCTTTGAGGGTGGCATTTGGGAATGTGTGTTTTCACAGTAGTCCCAATGGGATTTGGATGTGTTACTTTACTGGAGAACTACTGCCTTAGAGAAAGAAATCAGTAGAATGGAAGGAATTGCTAATTCTTAGAATAATATTTGACCAACTTGAATTTATAATTTATATTTTCTAGTAATCAGGAATACCAAAAAGTTACTAAATAGAAATTAGGGTCTTTAGGTAAGAGGAAGTTTATAGTACAGTGTTTCTTGGAGGAAAAAAATAGTATTTAAAATATTATTTCTTAATGAAAAGAGAAATAGCAGGCCTTTTACCAGTAAAAAAAAAAAATTTCTCTGGCAGTTACTTCACTATACTTTTGATAAACTTTTTTGTATTTCTATTTTCTATTTATTTGCAGAATGACATTCCAGTCTTTTATATTATATTCACTGTTTTGAGGGGAAAGCCTAAGCCAGCATTATGTCTTTATTATTCTTGACCAGATACTTTTCTTATGATGTCTTCAGGTTTTATTTTTAATTGAATATTTCAGTGCACATCATACTGGTGCTTAGGTCATAAAAATCACGTATTTTATGATTAATTTTAAAGTTTGAATTACTTCAGCTATTGATTTTGTTTTTCTAGATGAAACATCTTAGTTATTTTGAACTTTTAGTATATGACTCATACGTAGATTTATATATAGGCTGTCTCTAGCTTAGAAGTGAATTGTGTTCTAAGAGTTTGTTTGCAACTGACAACAACTCCTGATAGAGTAAGTGCTACATATGTGGTCCACTTTGCATGTGAATCCATCCACAGATGCTTACCTAACCCATACTGAAGTTGAACTGTATCATATTTGCCTTTAAACAAACCAATTTTCAAGTGGAAACACAATATTTTTTAAGTCACATAGTAGATCTTGCAGCATGAGCTAAATCTCCCTTTGTTGGCTGATTAGGATTATAACTACCGTTTATGAAATTATTTTGGGGGAAAAGTCTTATATTACAGGACGATAGGGAATGCAACGACTTTTAAATGTCTCTCTATTTTTTTTATGTCATGGCTACTGGTCTGTCAGGCATGTGCATGGTATGCACTGGCCCTGCGGACTAAGGAAGTGTCACAGTCTTGTGATTCAGAGGGCGGCATTAAGAGGAAGCCCTGCCCCTTCCACCCTTGGCCATCAGTCCTTGGAAAAGAGACAAGTGGCTGCTTGTTCATGGATATACTTGTAGTGAAACGCTTGCTCTGAGTGCATATTCTGTACCAACTGCTGCTCCCACCACTGTCTTTGGGAGCTCAGATATGCTGTGTTTCGGTTTCTTTTCCAGTGCAAGTATCAAATTTGAGGTGCAAAGCCATTTTTATTTGCATTATGATCAAGTACATTAATATTTTACCTTAGGAATAGAAATAATACTGTAATTACATTCTAAATGATATAAAATAAAAGTTTAAAATTACCATTTTACTTTTAATTTTTTTGTTGTTATTTTTTAAAAGATCTAATGTTCATAGATGTTTTATCTTTTTGCATTCTAAAACTTTTGGTTGGCTTTTTTGGTTATGATTCTTACCATCGATTGCCAAGAACTAGTGTTTTACTTCTGTACAGAACACTTTGCTTAACTTCTCCTTTTTTATTTTACCTTTTTCTTGTTTCTTAGTTACTAAAGTAGTGCGGTAACCTCTTTTTCTCCTTTTGGTTGTGAGTCCTTCTTTCTTGAACTTTTCCTTCACACTTTTTCTTACCATGTAGGTGATAATAACTACTTCCAATGTCTAATATATTTAATTTTTAGTATTCATTGGGAGGTCATGCAACTAATTGTCACACAAAAGATAAAGTTAACACAGTGCTTTTCTTTGTATGTAAAGGAAGCACTATTAGGATAAACAAGGAGAAAAATAATGGATTCTCGTATGATTGTTTACCTTTTAGAATGACCCTGAATCTCTATGTAGACCACCGCAAATAAACAAGTACACAATTATATATTCAGGAAGAACTATGTATCAAGTTTTCTGTTTCATGTTCACACAAATAAATATTTGGTTTTAAAATCAGTTTTGTAGTAGCCTACAAAATGTTTTCTGTTACATATATAAACAAAGATAATGTTGACTAGACAGGGGTTGACTGAATATCTTTATTAGTTTTTTTGTAGTTACATGAGCCTGAGTTGTATATTATAATTTTTAGGGTATAGAAGGACTTGTTACTTTTTAAGTGTATGTGTACATTTTTATAAAAGCTGCAGTGCAATAAATGATAATTCTATGGTTTTCTTAAATTAAGTGTGAAAACATACCACAATTTATCCATTAGGGTTTTTTATATAAGCTTGGTATTTCAGAATATATTAATAACTTATGCTGAAGGTATTGCTTTATCTTCCTGTAAATGAATTAAAAAACAAACTCCTTAGTTATACAGAATTCTTTTAAGATATTTGTCATTTACACTCTTGCTTTCAAAAAAAGTAAAATTACATTTGTACTTCTCAGGACTCACATAGAAACACTGTTATAGGTTATGGTGAATATGAGTCATGTATTTGCAAAGATGGCAGTTGAAGTTAATAGAATCGATAAAGTGCACATTTCTGGTGTTGACATGTCTGGTTTATATTATGTGACTTAAAGGAAAGCATCATTTAGTTGCAGAAGAAATACCAAGATGAAAAGAGATATGATTCTTCACTCTGAAAGGGCAGGGAATTTGAATACTTGAACACATAATTATATTTATTACAGTGTGGTAGACATCACCTTATACTCTTCAAAGCTGATGTCTTTGCCTTCCTGGTCCAAGCGGCCACCACCTTCTATTTCCCATCTTTATTAGTAGTATCACCCGCTTCCAGTTGCTTAAGCCAGAAACCAAGCTAACATAATCTTTGATTTTTCTTTCATTTACTTCTGATAACTCATTACCAGTCCTTTTTGCTTTACAAATAAGTAAATATGTGTGCATACATATACAGTTGTTTGTTACTTGTGGTGGTTATAGTTTATAAGGTCATATACTAGCGAACACTGAATGAAATGTGTGAATACCGAACCATAGCTCCTACAAGAAATAGAAGGTTGGGTTCCTGTCAGATTTTCAGTCATGATATTTTTGTCAGTCAATTTAATACATAACCTTACTTATTTTATCTACTTATTTAAAGACACTTTATTTAATATTTTATTTATATGTTATTGATTCATGAACACTGAACTCATTTCCAGCAGCACTGTAAGTCTTGCCCAAACAAAGCTTATCTAACGCATCTTCTATCTGTAAGGCGCATCACAGCTGCCTTGTCATGGGGACACTAAACAACGCTTCAGCTTTACTCTTTGGGGGCCATTTTAACCAGCAAAATTACAGACTAAAATCACAATGCAAAAATGTGGCCGTAAGCGGGTTGTGACAAGGACACGCCTGTACAGTGTGAGAACTGAAATAAGATGGGGTGCTGCCTTATTCAACCTCAGCTGGGAATGTCAAATATTTTGCTCCTCTGCACTTGTCTGTGAGTGACTGTGAAAGTGCCACAGGTGACCTTGGGGTTACAAATTTTAGCAAGTGGGTGAATTAGCTAATTTAGAATCTGAGAATAATGAAGATTTACTGTATGTTTTTTGACTTACTACTCTGTCCTTATTACTGTGTCTTCTCATAAAGTACCTTAGCTTTGGACAAAGCTATTGAAACACCTGTTTTTTTCTCAGTTTATGTCCACCAAAACACTTTTTATACTTCCTAAAATATGGCGTTAATTTTCTGTTTCCATGTAGAAACCTTTTAAATTATTTTGTAAGACCTTTTATGAACTGGTTTCTGTTCGTGTATCCCCCTACCTAAATCCACCCAAGAACCACCCACCTGAGTTTTCTCTGCTTTGCTCCTCCCTCCTCCACCATCATTTCTTCCCTTGGCCAATTGCTGTTTAGGTTGTAGTTTGCTTATCACTTTACCCCCATTCTTGTCAAAGAGAAACCTTCATATGTGTGGTATTTCACCATATTCCTTTTAATACCACCCTGCGTAAAAATCATACCTCCCCCATGCAAGTAGCCCCTTTCCTATTGTTCCATATGGCACTTACATCATCTGCCGTGGGTGTGTGTACGAAGTTGTTTTGTTCGTTATCTGTCTCCTCACTGCTCCCCATTCCTTTAAAGTGATTTGTACACAGGCAAGGATTTTATGTGTTTACTGCTATCACCCCAGCTTAGAATATGCCCACATAAATGTAGGAAAAGATTTAAAGCAAAAAGTGTCACTCCTAATACAGTTCCAAAGTCTTGTTCTTCATGGGAAGTTATAAATAAATCTGTAAGCATGTTGTTTCTTTATTTTTCTAGAAACTTGCATGTTGTACACATATAAATGTACATATATATCTTTACACAAATGGGAGGATGCTAGACACTTCTGTGTCTGTATCCCTTAGAATATTTTACAAGTCTTTTTGTTACCAGCATACAGAGATCAATCTCATTGTTTTTAAAAGCTGTATTTAAAAGCTGTGTAGAATTCCATAATGTTTGTACATTATAAAGGCACTGTTGATAAACATTTTAAGTGTTCTTAGTTGCTATTGCTAATGGCCCCAAGATAAATAACCTGCATTTTTAGAAATTGAGTTTCTAGGCCAAAAAGTATATGCTGTGAAATTTTTGATAGCTACTGCATTAATTGTCCTTAATAGAGGTAGTAGTAATTTCCTAACCTTTTTCCCATGGGTTTATGAGTGTTTCTCTTCGCATTCTCATAGATATGGTTATTTTTTGGTGTTATGCAAACCTGATAATTAGAAAAATTGTTTTCATTCACTTATATATCTTTAATGAGTGAGGCTGACTGCTTTATTATATACTTAAATTCTTTGTATTTCTTTTTCTTGGAACTGTTCCTAATCTTTGCCCATTTTTCTGCTGGTTATATTTTATAATGACTTTTAGGAATGTGTGAGTGTATTTAATACATTTATATTTGATTTATGTATTTAAATACTAAGTAAATTAGTGTTTTGTGATATGCTTTTTCTGATTGTCATTTTTTAAAGTCATTAGAAGACAGATTGTTAATTTTAGTATATTTGTATTTATCAGTCTTTCATGGGTTTTTCTTTCAAAGTTCTGCTCTACTAAAAGATAATTTTTGAAAAATTGTTTCTTCTAATATGTATGACAGGTTCATTTTTTTTATTTTTAAAATATTTGAGTCTTTCATCCAGCTGCTATTAGTGGGTAAGCTAGGAACTCAATTTCTCTACTAACATCCTTCCTCTTTTCAATAACTGGGTTTTTCACAGTACCTTTTGTTGACTTACACATTCTCTTTTTTAACCGGGTTTGAAATGCCATCTTTGATATACTAAATTCCTCTCTGTTCATCTGTTTGTCTATTTGGGGACTCTATTTCTTTGTTTTGTTCTATGCCAATAACACATTTTTAATTACTGTAGTTTTTTATTACTGTTAGATTTTTAAATATTTTGTAGGCTATCTTGCTTTCTCTCTCTTTTTAAAATTGTTTTCACAAGTTATCTCATGTAGCTCTTTTATGCACTTGAGCTTTCAAAAGAGCTTGTCAAATTACTGAAAAATTTCTAGTTGTAATTTTTTTTGAGATGTTTAATGTTTTTAAATATATTTTACTGATTATGCCATTACCGTTGTCCATTTTTATCTCTCCTTTGTCCCTCTCTGCCCTGTACTGCCACCACCAGCATTCCCCCACCTTAGTTCATGTCCATGAGTCCTACATATAAGCTCTGTGGCTTCTCCATTTCCCATACTACTCTTAACCCCTCCTGTCTATTTTGTACCTACCATTTATGCTTCTTATTCCCTCTACCTTTTCCCCCATTCTCCTCCCTCCACCTCCCCGCTGATAACCCTCCATGGGATCTCCATTTCTGTGAATCTGTTTCTGTTCTTGTTGTTTGCTTGGTTCATTTTTGTTTTTGTTTTTTTAAGTTCGGTTGTTGATAGTAGTGAGTTTGTTATCATTTTACTCTTCATATTTTTCATTTTTTTTCTTAGATAAGTCCTTTTAACATTTCATGTGTTAAATGGACTTGGTGATGATGAACTCCTTTAACTTGACCTTATCTGGGAAGCCCTTTATCTGCCCTTCCATTCTAAATGATAATTTTGCTGGAGTAGAGTAATCTTGGATGTGGGTCCTTGCCTACTATACTTTGAATACTTCTTTCTAGCCTCTTCTTGTCTGTAAGGTTTCTTTTGAGAAATCGACTGATAGCCTTATGGGAATTCCTTTGTAGGTAACGATCTCCTTTTTCTCTTGCTGCTTTTAAGATTCTCTCCTTATCTTTCATCTTGGGTAATGTAATTATGATGTGCCTAGGTGTGTGTTTTCCTGGATGCAACTTCTTTGGGACTCTGAGCTTCCTGGACCTCCTGGAAGTCTATTTCTTTGCCAGATTAGGGAAGTTCCCCTTCATTATTTTTTCAAATCAGTTTTCCATTTCTTGCTTTTCCCCTTCTCCTTCTGGCATCCCTATGATTCAGTTGTTGGAATGTTTAAAGTTGTCCCGAAGGTTCCTAAGCCTTTCCTCATTTTTTTTAAAATTCTTGTTTCTTCCTTCTCTTCTGGTTGAATGTTTATTTCTTCCTTTTGTTCCAAATCATTGATTTGAGTCCCGGTTTCCTCCGCTGCACTGTTGGTTCCTTGTGCATTTTCCTTTGTTTCATTTGGCATAGCCTTCACTTCTTCTTCTATTTTGTGACCATGTGCAACCATTTCTGTGAGCATCCTGATTACCATTGTTTTGTACTTTGCATCTGATAGGTCGGCTATGTCTTCATCACTTAGTTCTGTTTTTTCTGGAGCTTTGATCTGTTCTTTCATTTGGGCTATATTTCTTTGTTTTGGCGTCCCTATTATGTAGTAAGAGGTGGAGCCTTAGGCATTCCCTAGGACAGGGCAACCTACCTCACTGTGTTGTGGCACCTTATGTGGGGGAGGGGGTCTGAGGAGGAACAATGCCACCTCCTCCACTCTCTGCAGGTTTTCAGTCACTTCTTCTACCCACAAGCAAATTGGGCCCTTCTTATGCTGATTCCTGGGTAGATGAATTTGTGTATGTTCTAAGACCTTGTGGGTATCTCCAATGAACTCTTCTGTGAGGTTGGGAGTTTCTCCCGCTGCTGCAACCCCCACAGGTTTTTATAGCCAGAGGTTTTGAGGCTTTATTTCCCCACACTGGAACCCTGGGTTGCACAGTTTGTCTTGCTCCTCAGTTGTTCCTCCCAGTTTATCCATACACAAATGTGGGACCACCCAGTCTTCCAGCCACTGCCTTATTGCGTGTCCTCTCCACCCTGGCTGCCTGTCTCCGCCTCTCCTACCAGTCTGAATGAATATTTCTTCTTTAACTCCTTGGTTGTTAGACATCCATACAGTTCAGTTTTCTGGCAGTTCTGGTTATTTTTTGCTTTTAAATTTGTTCTTGTCCTTCTTTTGGTTGTGCTAGGAGGCACAGTATATCTATTTATGCCTCCATCTTGGCCAGAAGTCTGAGATGTTTAATGTTATCAAAAGATTTTTGGAGAAAAAAATATAGTCTTCACAGATGCAAAAGGTTTTAGACATTATACTACTAAACACTGTTACTATTTTAATAGATTTTCTAGTATTGATCTAGTCTTGTAACATTGGAACAATTCTGATTTATTAGGATGAGTTAGTCTTTAATTTGATAGATTTTATTTGCTGTAAAACAAAAAAAAAATTTTTTTTTAACTTCCACAGCTGAAAGTCTTTTTAAAAAAGTTTTATTAGACCCTTGCTAGCAAATAAAGAAGACCTGTCTCGGGGCATGGAGTCTACATCACCAGCAGCTTGTCGAGGTAGGGAAGATAGTATGTCCATCATCCCAGAGTTTTATAGTGTTTTCAAACATGCAGTAGCTGGGAGAACAATGAAAATTATTCAGAAAGGATTTACATTAGCTGTAGACAAGGGGAATGGGAGATGGTAAGGAGGTGCTAATTCTGGGATAGGCCCAGCAAAGTCCTCAAGGAAGAAGTACCAGCTTGCTGGATGCTTTAATTTTAATTTAAAGCATCTCAGATTAGTTTTTTTCCTTGCCATTGCTAATATTTTATTTAAGATTATTTTTATTTATTCAAAAAGTGAATTTACAGGTATGTGTATTTTTTTTCTGGCCTTTTTTTTTGTGATGCTTTTATTGAACATTTAGAATGTTTTTCTTTTTCCTTAAATAATTTAAAGGACAGTGAAATTATTTGTTTCATGATAGGATTTATCATTCTCAGTATTCTGTGGTCAGTTTTGAAAATTTTAATTTTCTTAGAAAACCATGCATTTTATACAGGTTGACAGATGGGGCTAAAAAAATCACTTTTCCTTCCACCTTGTTAAGTTCTAGCTGGGCTAATAATTCAAAGACATGCAGCAAATTAAAAGGACAAAAATCAAATTTTAATATGTGCACATGGGGAATCCACATGGCATGAAAATTTCCAAAGACAATGAGGTAAAATTAGGTATAGATGGTATCTTGGACAAAAGACCAGAGCAGGGTTCTGAGATTCAGAGGAAACAGGCAGTTTACAGGTTGGTGAAGAAGAACAGAACACACACAGCAGGCACCTTGCTGCTTCCGTGTGACGCAGAGGGCGAGTTGCTGCCAGGGCCCTGGCTGGAGCTGTCCCTTCCATTCGCACTCAGTTAGGCTAGTGTTAGGCAATGGTTAGCATCCCGAAGTGATGTTTTTTGGAGTAGGCCTTGTCATTGACTCTCTTAGGTAGGAAAGTAGGGTTATCAGTTCTTTCTGAGTCTGGTTTCCTAATAACCAGCTTAAAATCATTATCCCAAAAGGCATAGTTTTGGAATAAAACAGCCTTATTATTCTTGAAGATTTTTCTGTATTGTGGTTAAATCTCTATTCTTATTTTAATATTGTCTTTTTTCTACTTTCCCCTTTTGCCACCCTTTTACTTTCCCCCTCTTGATTTATTACCTTGTAATTTATTTTTCCCCTCAAAGATTGGCTCCTAGATGGATAATTAGTTCTGCGGGTTTTAAATCATTAGTTAGGGAGTTTACCTATTTTATATAACACCTAATCTGTTTTCTGTGTGGAACATTTCATTGAATTTAAATGTATTTTACATTATTCACTTTAAAGGTAATTTATGAAATTTCAAACAAAGTAATATAACGAACACATTTTATTTATTCACATTTTCTTTTGTTGTCCCCCTGCCCCCACCCCCCCATACACTCTCTCTGTGTTTTGTTGGGAGAAAAATAGGATAGAAACATCTTTACTTTGTTTCTTAATTAGATATTTTTTCCCTAACATACTTCATAAGATTAAACCCCCATTTTTGTGGTGACATTAGATTGATTTGAGAGGTTTGTGATTTCTGCCATGCATGTGATATAGCAGACCTTGTCCCAGAGGGTTAGATGCATGACATTTTCCTGAACAGTCTAGAAGGAAAATTTTTTAATTACTCATTTAGAGAAGTTTTCAATATTTTTATAATTTTAGATTTTGAAATGAGAACTTAAATACTTATATAAAAATTAGCCTTTTGTCATGGTAAGAAGTTAGAACTGTAATTTCTAAAATAATATATTGTGTTGGTATGCCTCTTTAACTTAGATAAACATTTTGGTTCATTTTGTTAATAATATTGAAAGCTACCAATAGCAAATACAAGTAAACTTGTATACAAGAGTGCTATTTGTTATTCCACAAAAACTGTGGAGCTTGAAATACATATACAGTATTAATGTTAGAAAGGGACATCCGTTGAAAAACAAAAACATATACTGTTTATGGTATAAAAGTTTGTAATTAGTCAACATAAGTTGAAAGAGAAATAGTTTTGACAAAATGCATATTATTGTGAGAAGTGAGGTTTTACTTTTGATTGCTATTGAGCCTTTTTCTAACCTTGGGTTTATTTTGATTTTTTTGAAAAGCAGTTGATTTTTAAAAAGTAAGCATTAAAAAGAATAGTCTACAGATAAGTCAAAGGAATTGTGTAATTTAACATTGTTTAAGGTTTTTAAAATTGATACTTTCATTGCTCACAAATAAAGTAGCCAATAAGTTTTTATATTGATCAGACCATTAAGAGAATTGGTTGTTTATTTTAGTGTTGAAGGCTTTGGAGAAATATATTTTAATACTGGACTGTACAATTGATCTATTTTTGAAAAGAGTTGCTGTAATAATACTGGTTTGTTTTGTAATGTTTAGAAACCTATTGTGCATCATTTTCCTTTTCCTTTGAATTTCATCTGGTTTTCCCTTCAAGTAAAGTTTCGTTCAGAAAATAAAGCCTGATCTTACAAAATGAAGATATAGCTGTTTGCTAGCATTGTTTTTCTGGTTTTATAGTGTCAGTAGTCTACTAAACAAACTTCATATAGTATATTTGTATACTACTATTTGAATACATGTGTAATATATTTGCATATTATAAATATTGCAGGTTGACTTTCATGTTTTTGAGTTTTGATGGCAGGTTGTTCTATAGAGAAGATGCAAGAAATTAAAGATACAGCAGAATTGTAAACACTTCCAACAATATCATTTGTTTCTATTTCTTTATTGTTCTCCTTCCTTGACGTTACCTGATTAACTAAATGGAAGAGAGAGACACATTAGATTTTTAGGAGGATATGTAACTTCTTTCTCCTTTCTCAGGTCAAGTGTATTATAAGATTTTATCCTTATCTTGGAAATAAATCCTGTGATTAATTTGGAAAGTCTCTATCACAAAAATATTATTAATATGGTTGTTATGAATGCTTCTAAATCCGTATGAACTTTTCAGTAATGTACTTATACATTTCATTTTAGTAAATCCTTTTTTGTAGGCATATTTAAAAATTATTTGATGTTCCCTTTTAAATATGTTTTTCTTAGATAAACTGGTGAAAAAAAATTTCAATCAGTAATTTTGTTCAAGCGTTTAAAATAATTTTATACTTGTACAGAAAACATCAGAATCAATTGGCTTCTGCTTTAAAATTATGTGGGCTTTTGAAAGGAAGTGGTTTATTTGAGTGAAAAAAACTAGTTCAGAATGTTCTCATATATGTCTTAAGATTCTCTTTGTATATACACCTACACTGGAAAAATTGAAACACGAATTGCTTCATTTAAAAATAATTTGCTACAGACTCAAAACACCTTATCTTCATGAATAGCCAGAACCATATAAGAATTGCATGCATGTTAAATGCAGAGTTTTCTTTTAATCTTAATTTTTTTTACCATTCAGATTGTAATCAAGTTAGACATTTTTAAATGTACTTTCTTATTTCATCCCAAGGCAATTATAAATAATTTTAATATTTTTTGTGTTTGGTAAGTATTCTAGCAAGGGATAGAAAAGAGGGACGGGACAAAATTCAGTTTAGCCAGCATTGATTACATGTTCACTTTTTATTGGAAAAATGTGCTTGACACTGGGGACATAGGTTTAAGTCACAGACTTTCCCCTAGAGCTTTATAGTAGTCCTTCAGAGGCGAGGTCCGATTTAAGAGCAGTGCCAAATGGAGACAGGTGTTTTCTCCCTGAACGTGTTACCTGTTTCTTTTTATTAGCTATGTTTAAAGTATTCTGTTCTGGGAGTTGCTACCTTTCAAGGGAAGAAAGGGAAGCGAATTAATGTGTTCAGTGTAAACTATGTGTTCGGCTTTGTATGTATCTCATTTGGTCAATATGAAATGGTTCTCATATTGAGGTCAATTAAAGAAACGGAGGCTCATAAATAATTTGCCTTATTCCATATGACTACTGAGAGGGAAATGGTAACTCAAACTGAGTTCTTTTGAACTTCAGCAACCATTTCATTGCATATTACTCGTAACAAAATTTTATATTGTAAGTGATTTTTCCTTGTTTGGTTTTTGTTGATAAGTATTTTCAGCATAAAAGCTGGTGTGCTAAAGAAGCCAGTTTTTTGATTAGTGAGGTATTTAAAACTTACTCTCAAGTATATTTTTTTCTGCTAGTATTACTTACGAGACTTTGACATTCATATATAGAGAATGGGTATCAGTTTCTAAATATTTGCAAATTAACAGTTCTAGGAAATGAAGTCCTTGTGTAGGTTATTTAATTCTAAATAAATTTTTGGTCTTTGATTCCTTACTTAAGCAACAGTTCTGTTTGATTTAAAGTCCCAGGTAATGTATTTCTTAAAAGTTGCTGGTGTGGTGCTATTTTTAGGCACAAGCTTCAATAAGTAATATTTTTATATTTTCGAGTTTATGTGTATTGAGTAGAAAACTCAAATGAGCTAGCAGTAGAAAAAATATTGTACTAAACTTTTGTATCTGTTGTCTCATTTAATAGTCACAATAACCATTTAGAGTAAGGGTTATTTCTATCCTAGTTTTAAAGCTGGAGGCTCTCAAGCTCACAAGCGGGTAAACATCTTGTCAAAGGCTTCAGAATAGTAAATGGAACCAACATTTAAAATAAGATGCTTCTAGTATCAAAGCCCTGCTCTCTTTCATACTTTGTACGTGTTTTTCTACTATGTATATGTTTTTCTACATACAGGGAATGTAATTTCTTTTTTAAAAATATGAGGACACACTTCTAAATCTCTTTTAACTTTATCACATGTTAGAGGAGTACTTACAAATCTTTTTTAAGAACTTGGTTAAATTTTATTTTTAATTGTAAAATACATATAACATATATTTTACCATGTTAACCGTTTTTAAATATATAGTTTGGCAGTCTTATGTATCTTCACATTGTTGTGTAACCATAACCGGTCTCCAGAACTTTTTCATCTTGTAAAACTGAAACTGTAGTCATTCAGCAATTCTCCAGTTACCCCTTCTCCAGTCCCTGGCAACCACCCATAGATCTTTTGTTTTGTGTACCAATAACTGTAGGTTTCTTAGTACTTTATTCTGTTATTCCATTTAACCACTTATTATAGGGATCTAAGTTTTTCAATTTATTATTATAAAAAATGCTTCAGTAGACATTTTTGTACATTTGTGCATTTTTTTCAAGATAGCAGTAATGTATACTTCAAAGTTTTTTTATTTTTACTTCAAAGTTTATGGTGATTTTTCCTTTAACATAGCATCTACCATATAGTAGTCTCTTAAAACCATGTTAGTTTCCCTTTCCTTCATTTTACTAATTGCTTTGAAATTCATTGAATTTGTTATTATGGAGTTATTCCTGTAAATAAAATAATATTGGTATTACTAAGTTTTAAACTGTTCAGGAATAGCTCTTGGTCCCATATATGAATTCAACAGGATGTCTAGAGATAGTGTGTGAGTTATTGTCTGTCTTTCTGAAGCTTAAGTGTGTTTAGGATTATTCAAATACAGTAGCCTCTCCCTGTCTTTAAGGTCCTGTTCTTGGAAATCCCGAAGGCAGAATTTAGGAAGGAATTTCAGAACTAGGTTGAGATAAGGATTAGATTGAATTCTGTGTAGGCCTTTGTATGCATGTGTGTGTGTTTTATAGTAACTAAAATAACAGTGTAAATGACACCTAACTAATGAGATAATGAAATTTAATAACTTTTAGATTTGATTAATACAGTTTAATTTTTATCATTTATTGCTAGTTGGTCCCTTGTCTTAAATTTTTCAATGTTCTTGTAAACTTTTTTTCTTATTTTAGCTCATATGCATACTATGAGACTTTTATTTCCCCTGTACTTTTTCCTCTGTCACAAATATTCAGTGTTTTTCTGACTTTATGACTAGAAGTCGCTGATTCCCACTGCTAGTTCCCTCAGTAATTTGGAAGAGCACCTGTACTTGTGTAGATTTCTGGGATTTATGTTCCAGCTGAACCACTTAGTAAGTCACTTACCACCTTGTGTCCCTGTTTCCTCATTTGTAAAATTAGGGTAATAATAGTTCTTACTTTTTAGGGTAGTTGTGATGTTAAGTGAAATACATGTTAAGCCAGTTCAACATTTCTTGACACATAGTAAGGGCTCATTAAATTTAGATTATTTTGTATTGTTGAGTAGGTTATTTCTCAAATACACATTCTTAACTTTGCCCATAAAACGTCATGCCTACATTGAAGACAGGAAGGATTAACATGATTTGTTAGGGAGATGCTTAAGGTTAGAGAATTCCAGGGATGGAGAAGATGGATATAGATGGGATCTCTCAGGGAGAGTTTGTAGGAAGTGAAACAAGGTCGGAGGAAGCATGGTGAGGAACACTGATGTATTTGTGTAGTATTTTTTGAAGGGTTTTGATTTACATCGTTTCATTCGGTAAAATAAAAAGGCTTTATTTTGTAGGCTATCCTCTTTCTGGTCTAAAAATTTTTATCTCAGCATTGAATATTTATAAATAAGATGTAAAAAGATGTAAATGGTTTCTCTGTTTTTAAGAAAAATGATTAGTAACACAATATTGCCTTTATTGTTTAACTCTTCAAGTAGCAAGAATTTTTGTTGATTTAAAATGGTCCTAATATCATAAATTCATTGCGTGTATTAGATTATAAATTGTGTATATGCTACCTTGAGGTATATAATGCAATCTAACATGCAGATTGAAATCATCCAAAGTTTATTAATTTAAAAAATTTGCTAGGTCAGTTATAGAAATTTGAACTCTGATCCCCATGAATCTTTTGGGGTAAAAAGTATTTTTCTTATGTGTGTTAGGAGATTAATGCTGCATGGTGGATTTGATGAGGCAAGTTATGCAATAAAGGATGTTTTAAAGTGAAAGAATAATTCATACTGAATTATAAATCACAGCGCATCTGTATAATTGAAGGAAGTGGTTTATTCTCTGTAGCCTGTTGGTGTACTTTCTGAATGTATATCTGATAACTAGAATTTAAATGTGTAGTCAGATTCAGTGAAAAGACTTCATATTTGAAGTAATTTTTCACTGAAAATTTAACAGTGATTTCTTTGAATCTTATTTTTCTTTACGTCCACCAGTATGTACCAGCATATTGAAACATTTGTGGGAACAGTATGGTTGGTAAATGAACTTAGCTGTAAAACTTGTTTTTTTCTTTTTCTAAATAGCCTAAACTATTTTTTAAGCTCAAGGTGTTTTGATCTGAATGACTTGAAATTGTGAATTTGTTTTACATTAAGAATTTATTGTGAATTTATGTTGAATATTTCTCTTAACCATATAAATATAAAAGATTACTTCCGCCTTTGAAATCTTTTCAAATCAGCTATTAACTTACTATTTTCCTCAATGTCAAGGTAATTCATTCTTAATGTAGAAAAGGGGGAAACAGTTGCTCATGATTTTCTTACCCAAAGACAACAGTCTTGTGTTCTGCCATATTTTATTTCCTTTTTTTCTGTGCATTTTTATTCTTTGTCGTTAAGGTTTTCACATACAGTTATTATGCAGGCAATTTCATATCCTATATATTTCTTCTTTTTATTTATCTCTATGTATATCCCTCCATCTGCCACTCTGCACACACATTTTCAAATGTGGAATCATTCTTTTTAGATCCCATTTTGATTCAGAGAATACTTTTAAAACTGATTAAGAAATTATTGAAGGCATTTTTAATTTAAAATAAAAACTAGTGTTCTGAACTAGTATTTTCACATCTTTATTGGTATTGTTCAAATTTGAAATTACTTAATGCTGTCAGATAAAAACGCTTACCTTTAAAAATTGTCCTTAGTAGTATCTCTTATGTTTGTTTATAGGTTTTATATGAAAAAAACCCAAACCTTGGTTGTTTTTTATTGGGCTTATGAATATTATTTCCTTAGCAATAGTTTTCATTAACTAATAATCCATTTGATATGGGTGATACTATTAAATTTTCAAAAAAATATTCAGTTGATGTTACTTAGTGATTAATGATGCATGTGTGTGTAGGGGGAAGAGATTCTCACTGAATAGGTTAAATAGTTATTTTTTAAAAATAAGATTATGAGAACAGGAACCTTAAAAGGTCACCTGAACTAATTTCCTGATTTGTGGCAGATCTTTAAATGTCTTTTCAGTTACGAAGTTAACACTAGCCATTCAGTGCTAAGTAGTTACAATTTGCAAAGAATGTTCAGCTGGGTTTGACAAGTTGTATAACTTAAACAAACCTCACCTCTTCGTCTGTAATACTAGTTTTATACCAGCTAAGTAATTCACAATCGTTTTTTTCCTCTCCCAGGACACTTGAGAGATACAACGCTTTCTTGTTAACTTTAGTATCTGCCAGTGACAGTGGTTTTCAAAGGGACAGAGGCAAGGGTGTCTTTGTTTTATTTTTTTGATCTCCCAAGCTGACAATCACTGGCTTAGAGACTATATTACTTTTTTTTTTCATATATAAGATTATGTAATGTTATCAAATGTTTGAGTGACTAATATGTGTCTGGCACTGGATTGTATAATGTGGAAAATATCAAAAGTACCCTTCTGGTTTCATAGGTTAGTTGGAGAGATAAGGTGCATTCTTTATGTTGACACTTTATAGTACAGACAGAAAACATGCTGAACGAGGATATGCAATAAAGGTTTTTTGGTTCCAAGTCATGCCATTTTTGGGCTGGAGTTACCATTTTCGAGAACTGGAGATAACGTGTGACCAGAAATTGATGGAATTCCTGGCAGGTGCTTTCCCCACCTAACGCTGGCACAAGCGGCAGGTGTGAAGGTAGTGTGCAGGCGTTTGTTAGGGACAGCGTGTGGCTTTCTGGTTTCCCGTCAGGAGCTTCCGTTGCGTTAGAGACCTTATTAAGCAGAGAATGGTTTGACTGCTAGGCTCTAACTATGTAAATTCTTAGGAGATTCTGAAATGCAAATCTTAAACCAAATCAGAATTATTGATTTTATTATTCACTATTGTCAGAAGTGTCTGAAGTGATCATTATGAGCCTCACCAAAATCACAAAATCATAATCAGGACAAAGCATTTTATAGAGGTACTTGATCAAGTAGTTTTTATATACACTTAATTTCAAAGTAAATCTGGTACACTATCTTGGGAAAAATCAGTTCCATGAGGAGGTGCAACCAGAAACGGAGTGGAAAGGGGGCGGCAGGTGCCTTGGAAGCAGCCTGGAGAAAGCAAGAGCAGAATTTCCTGATTAGGCTTGTGATCTTTAGGAATTTACTTAAATTTTCATCCGTAAATAATGGTTTGAGTCAAACGACCTAAAAAAATACAGCTCACAAAATTGCACGATCGTATAAATCTAAATTCACGTAAGGACTTTACAAGGAATGTGACTACGTATTTTCTGCCTGCCTCTTAGGATCCTTCACTGGCTGGCTTCTCACCTTTCGTCTTGTGTGGGCTCTCTCATCCATTCCCAGGCCTTCAGTTGTTTTCTGTGTTTAATAGTCCTCTCACTTCTGCTCTGTACATGTGATTATCCAGGGTTCTATCCTACTTCTGTGTGTCTCCAAAGAATCTCAAATCCACTGTGTTTATACTCATATCTAATTTAGAGTCCTAGGAATTTAGATCTCTCTTTTTTCCTCCCTCACATTCACTACTGCTATCTATTAATGCCTGTCCCCCTTTACTCATTTTCTGTGCTCTTGCACTTGCTCAGCTGCAGTCATAGCACTTGTGGTCTCCTGCAAAATTCACTTACTTCCTTGTCTGTGTTTTCTTTCCGTCTTGTTTATCTACATGTCCACCACATCTAGAATGAAAGCTAACTGAAGGAAAATAAACAATTACTCGTCTTTGTGTCCTCAGTTCCAAGAACATGTTGTAATTTAACTTGGAAAATGTAAAGACCTGAGGTAGTATCTAGGAAGTGTTTAAAAAAAATAAGTCTTTGGTGGCAATGCCCATTTATTTAGGGGGAAGCATTTCCTCTGTGCACTGCTGTAATTTTGCACTTAATGAGAGGACCATCTGAGAGGAGTTAGCTCCTTACAGCAGACTTCTCTTAGTTCTCTGCGTTCTCTGGAATTTGTATTCTCCATTTGGTGATGACTTAATCGTCTTCTTTCCTCCTTGCTGGAAAACTCTTGAGGACTGTCCTTTCTGGCACCTCCCTTCATATGTCAAGGTGTCAAGTGTTCCTAATTTTACCTTGTAATATCTTTTAGATATCCCTTTCTCCAGTGTTCTTCGATCAGTCCATAGCGTTTCTTATATATATTAGCACAACTTATTAACTGCTTTTCCTTCAGTCTTGCATCCACAATCCTTTTTTCATGCTATGTTCAGAATAAGTTTTAAAATCACAGTATGATATTCCAACGATTAAATTATTTTAGTGGCTCCTCTCATGGCCCTGAGTTGCCTGATTTTCTGTCCATAATTATGTCTCACCAGTTAATCTCTTTCCCTGTGTCTCAGCCATGCTGATGGTGTTGTGTTCCCTGATCCCCTTTCCCTTATTTTTTTTTCTTTGTTCCGAGATTCATTAGGAACCTTTTGAAGGAAACCTTGCCTAATTTTTTCAGTGTGAGTGGGTTAGTACTTTTTGTGTGCACTCTCACTGTGCCTGCATACAGCAGTTCACATTATAATACTGTGTGTGTATTGTATCTCTATTAGACTTACGTTTCTTCAGGATAGGAATCATCTCTTACTCTTTGGTCTGTTTATCCCAGCACCTAGCATAGTGTCACATAGTTGGCATTTCCCTCTTTTCTATCATGAATTAATATGTGACTGCTAGAGAGTAATTTGTGTTTGTAGATTCCGTGGTGTCGAATGAGGAAAAGAAAGTTGATATTTTGGTGATATCAGAGACCCACAGATTGTTTATGTGATGGCATGAAGTGTTGAGTACTTAATATATCCTAGGTATTGCTCTAAGCACATTGCATATAGTGACTCATTTAGTTCCTCTACATCACTATTAGGCAGGTTCTGTAATTGTCATTTCATAGATGAGGAAGCTAGGTACAGAGAGAAGTTAACTGATTCCCTTGAATTCACATGACTTGTAAGTGGCAGAGCCTGGATTCCACCCAGGCTATCTGGCAGTGGAGTCCACGTCTTACCTACTCTCCCAAACACTAAGTAACTGATGAATTGGAAGGTTTTGACATGTAGTGGTTACTGGGGCTCTCCTGTGGGAGTATAAAAGTATGCAAGCAAATTTACATGTACTTTATTAGTAGTTTTACCTCATAGGTTTGGTAAAACTGTGGAATGAATCCAACAGTCTTTGGTCATACTGTCACATCACACAGTGGTGCGGTTGACCTCTGTGATTCGTGCATTATCAAGAACCCTTGACTTCCCTTGTGTTACTCATTTTCATGAAAGTAATGGCATTCTCATGAACATGGAAATAGTGTGGACCATGGCCACAGACGTGAGATAACAAGTGTTTCTGCCAGGGAATCCCGGTCTGCTATGGGAGTAGTAAGGGAGCGATGAGTCTCGAAAGGGAAATTGGGGTCATGTTTCAAAGAACTATAGAAAAGTAGATTTTTTTTTTTTGTTCAGGGCCACTGAATATATTTTACCCGGTGAGTGAACTGATGCGAAACCTAGCGACAGTGGTAGGACATGGTTTCGTAAGTAAGACAGAAAGCAGACAGACCCGCATCTAACATGCAGGCCTGAGACCCTGAGGGCTGGGCCCAGGTAGATGGGGAAAGGAAATGGCAAATCTGAGAAATGTTTGTGAGGGAAAATGTAGTAGAATTAGTATTAATTGGATAGAGAGGGTTTGAGAGGGGACACATCAATAATTGGGGTTTCAAGCTTGGTTGGATGGGAAAAGACTAGAATTGCTCATTTTGCTGGCAAAAGGATAAGATATGTATATGTGTATATATGTATTAAAATATATGTATTTGAGGTGGTGAATGTGTGTAGGGTTTGTAATATGTATTTAATTCTTTGCTAATAACTGTTTAGAGCAGTAGTTCTCAACTGGAGGTGATTTGGCCCCACAAAGGGACATTTGGCTGTGTCCAGAGACATATTTGGGGTACTGCTAAACATCTTACAATGCAGAGGACAACCCCCTAAAACACAGAAATACCCTGCTCAGAATGTCAGTAGTTCCAAGGTCGAGAATTCCTACTGAGAATCCCAAAAGGACAGGATGTATTTTACCATGATTTATTTTTAACCTAGTAAAAATACATGTTCAAAGAAGTCACATTTATAATTACCTTTTAGTTTTCACCTTCAATTCTTTAGGAATTTATCCGAGCATTGGAAGGCCTATCAGGAAATGGTTTTGGTACAATGTCCAAATACTTGGGTGCTGGAAGTAGAGAAATCCAAAAGATGCAGTCCCCCTGTCCTAGAGCCCCGGAGTCTAAACAGGGAGATTGATTACTTAACACTGAAGACAGAATTGTTCAGAGCGTTACTTTCAGCCTTATGTGAATAGTCAGAATATAAAATTGACATTGAATGATCGATCAGATGAACTTCGTGACTTTGTTTCAAAACATGAACTTTCCAGTGGATGTTTCAGTATTATGTTGTAATCAGGTCATTGAAGGAAAGTGTTGGAGTTGTGGTGCACTAATTCTAAGTGTTACTGCTAAACAGGTTTTAATTCAGTCTAAGAAAATTCAAGACAGAACACATTTCCAGAAGTATACTGTACATCGTAATAACTTTTGCTTTTCTCCCATTTCTTCCTGCCCGAAGTGTGCCAGGTGGTACTCTAGCCAGCGGTGCCGGTGCTCTTCCCCCGCTTCCTTCGGCAACACCAGATGCTAATAAAAAAGTAGAAATACTTTTACTTGCTCCTCCCCCCTTCTCTGTCCCTCTGGCCCCCTCTCCCACTGCCTCTCTTCAGTCCTCCCTGCCCGCTGGTCCTCCTTGTCCCCTCTCCTCCCTTTTTTCCTTTAGTAGGTTTGTAGGAGCTCTTTCATTATATATATTACCCATGTATATTTTCCCCACGTACTTTATGTTCACTTGTGGTAACCTTTATCAGGGAGACATTTTCACATTTTTATGTAAGGCTCATCAGTCTTACCTGAATATTATAAATATTTTTATTATTTTCTTCTTTGTTAATATTGTTAGTCAACAAGAAATTTATATGATACACCATGGACATGATAGAGCCCTTTACTCAGATGAATGGCCAGTATTCCCAACAAAGTGTTGGATAACCCATCTTTTTCCACTGATTTGAAACCTCTCCTTGCAAATACTGAATTCTGTTTATGAGTGTATATAAGATACGTTCTCTACATATTTTTCCGTACACTGAAGTATTGTTGTGTATAACAAATACAAATATATTCCTATTAATTGGTCTGTTTGTAGATACCCTATTCTAATTCATCAAGCTACTCTTGTGCCTCTACCACATATTAATTTACTTCAGCTTCATGGGAGGTCTTGATATCTGGTAGTTCTGTTTCCCTGTCATTCTCAATTTAAAATTTTACTGTACATCCTCTCACATTCCCTCTTCCAGACAGACTTCAGCATCAGCTCAGCGTGTTTTCTTCTCAGATAGTCCCATTGATCACTGTTCACACTACTGGATCATTCATGGTTTGTTTTGTTTGTTTTCATGACACTTAAGTCAATTATAAATGCTAATACTAAGTTCAAGCCAAGGTATGGCACACTTTTTGGGTTCCTGTCTATGACTAGGTGCATCTAGCATTTGTTTACCCTAGGATCACTTAAAATCACTTTAAAAAGGGAGATTAATGGGTGCAGCAGTATTCAAGCTAAAAATAATTGCAGGGAACATACTGACCACGAACTTCAGCAGCTATTTTTGATTTAGTTTTCTGGCAAGGATTCTACATGAATAACGATGAAATAATTCCATGGAAGGAAGGTTTTGTTTGAGAATATTTTTTAAAACTTAATAGTTGATTGATTTCACATATATAATATTTGTTACAACATCTTTGTGAGATAGACAGTGTAGTTGGTGACATCCTCATTTTGCAATGGGATAAACTCAGTCTCTGAAATATTTGATGAGTAGATCAAGGTTTAAGTTCTGGGATTTTCTAGTGGCAAAGCCTTAGATTTCTAGCCATACTAGACTAATTAGAATCGATTATTTCAGGGTAGACAGTATCTGTTCAATTTAAATAGCACCCTAAGACTGAAGCTTGGGGTGTCTCATTGGTTTGGGAAGAAGAAAGGTATTATAGAATAATGAGGCATAGATGTGTTTATGAAGAAATCACATACAAGTTTCTATGGTTTTTCTTTTACCTAATCTGAGTGTGGCCTTCCCCATTTCTAAACAGTCTCAGTGATTATCTTTCCTAATTTAGAATGTTTACTACTTCTCTTTTATACTTTTTTACTTATTAGATGAGGAAAACAGAATCCTTATAAACAAGTCTATAAAAGATATTTTTTCTTTAAGAAAAGGCCTTTCATGTAAAGCCTCAATTATATAGTCTTACTATAATAGTTCATTGATCATTGCCCTGTCTTTTTCAGAAATTTGCCCCATTTATTAAAATAAGTGCCTTTCATCATGTTACTTTTGTCTGCTTATTTTTTAGAGTCAGGTTAAATCTCATTTCATTAAGTTCTTCCATAATCACTCAGGTACATACTTTGAATTATCTTGCTTATTGTCTCTATAAATCATCTCCACAATTTTTATACTTGCCTCTCAGTAGTGTATGAGCTCGTTGATAGTAGCTGTCATATGAGCCGTACCTTTTTTAAAATTCTGGGTAGGTCACAGGTTGGATGGCCTTTGGCAACTCTGAAGTAGGAATGAAAACCTACCCTTATGGTTGTTATGCTGGTGGAGAGCATGTGAAGAGCACCTGGTGGAAGAGTGCATGACAGTGCCTGTAGCACGTGCCAAGCTGGCTTTCTGGATCCCAGATCTCTGAACATTAGGAGGTAGCTGGTGTTAAGTGCAAGAAGTAGGTGGAGCTGGTAACTGAGGAGGTTATTGTCCCAAGAAGAGATCTAAGATAACTTGCAAAAACAATAGAGATCAACTCAGGGTTTGAAAATTTAAACCATTAGGGTTTAATCACTAAACTGTGTATTGAATGCTTGTCAGCAGAGCTCTGTGTTACAGTCGGTGGACTAGGTGAACATACTTGTGAGGTGGTTTCTGCCCCCAAAGAGCTAGTAGTCAAGTGCTGAGTGTATTTAAAGACCCAAGGAGGGAGTCTGAAGAGGCTGAATTATGTTGATGTGCAAGCAGAAGATTTCACTGAAATTCACAAGAGTCTGAAATAAAAGGTTTAAAACTCACTCTTTAGTGGGTGGTTTTCAGATCCATAATAGCGAACTTTTTCCCTCTAAAAAAATACTTGCACTTATGTAACCAAAAATTTGAAATACTACATCTTGAGTTTGATGTCCTATAAGTAATAATCACCAGGAATGAAAAATACATTTCTTGTATCCCCAGAAATATATAATCATGTTATGATTTCTCCATACTTAGAGACCTTTTATGTTGTGACCCACCTATTTTTTTTAAAGTCAGAATTACAGTATTTCAATGTGCACAAGTGGGTCAAGAAATTTTCCTCATGCAAAATTGTTGGAAGGTATTAAAATGAGTCAAAGGGAAGTGGGAGTTAGTCTGGTATCACCTGGATTGAGACATTTTAATGCTTTATGGTTCTTCTCCCCTATTCTTTTAATAAGCCAAAACTCACCTTGCCTCTTTTTCTGGTCTTAATCACGGTATTCTGCCCCCACCCACCGTCACCCTCCAAACACTCGTGCACAAAACGTCAGGGTAGTGCTCTCTGTGTCCTCCTTCCTAACGCTCACTAACCTTTCACTCCGCTTCACATGTGCTGTAACTCCAGGAACTACTGTTTTCGTGAAAAGTACATCATCTCTTATTTTCAGTGTTTTCCTGGTACTGGTATTTTTTTTTCCACTTCCTTTTTTTACTCCATTTATATCCTCTGAAACCTCAGTGCCTGGAAGGTGAACTTTGTTCTCTTTACTGACTTTTCTGACATTGCTATTGCTCCATCCTTTTTATTTTCTTTAAATCTCTGCTCCCTTAAAGTTCCTGCCTTTTTGCCTGAGCAGCCTGTGGTTAGTCCTCACTGCTGAACAACTTCCTGAACATCTCCTGAACAACCTCCTGGCCACTTTTTCGTGTTCATTGGAGACTCTGCAGGCTGGCTTGCAGTTTTCTTCTCCAAACTAAGGTATCAAGACCATAGATGACTTGTGCATCAATGGTGGGAAAACACCAGGTTAGACACCCTGGGCTTTTAGTTCCTTGACCATCTCATTTCTGGTGACCTTCACCTCTTATCAGCAATTTGCTAATGCCCCTTTATTCAAAATTATAAATGTACACACTTCATTTTGACCACAACCACCTGGTTTTGCTTCTCTTCCCATGACCTTTTCTTGACTTATGGACGTCTCTGCTTTCCCCAGTGCATCAGTACTCACTTTCCCCAGTGAATCAGTAGATTTTTTTTTTTAAATCTAGTTTAGGGTTTATGATTTGTAATTTCAACTTTCTCCCTTTGTTACTACCTTCAACTACTTGTTTTTTTTGCTTTCTTTTTGTACCTTTTGGTTACAAACTTAACCCTGGATGAGGCATTTAGTGTCTTCTTGTGCATCTTCCTGAATTGCTGAACATTGCTAGAGAAAGTCACATAGAAGTGCAGGTTGATCTCATTGTAAGTTCATTGTTACAAATCTTAAGTGGGTTCTCAATATTATCCAACAATTCTCCTATTTTTTTATGTTCAAATCATTTTCCTATGTGCAGCGATTACTGAAAACTTTTATTTACTTCACAGCTTTTTACTTTCCTCATTCACTCTTAGTCTCAGCAGGTAACTAGCAGCTTGCTATGTTTGGAGAAAATAGAAGCTAACCATTAGGAATTTTCATCTTCCAGACCCTCAACATGCAAATCTGCCGTCTTCTACGTTGTAACAACCTGTCTTCTTCTGCCTTTGTTCAGTTTCTACCTGTGCTTTGGATCCCATCCCTTTCTACCTTTTCAGAAATTCTAAAATATCTAAAATGATCTTTTCTCTTCCTAGTACTTTCAAACATCCCCTTTTATTTTTGTCTTTTCCATCAGCTGCTCCCACATTCCCTTTGGCTGCCATTCGACCACATTCTTCCCTTTCCAGCCGCACTTTAAGAGTAATTTAGGCACATCTATAATCTCTTAATGTAAAGCTTTTGAGACCTGAGTTGATTCAGAATTCAGCATTTCTGGATTTAGAAAAGCATTAATATATACATCCCATTGATGGTGTGAGCCCTGTGGTCATCACATTGTTATCCTGCACTAGAATTTACAGCTTTTCCCTCTAAGTGGGATAAATAAGGGCTGTGAATAGCTTCATGTCAGCCCAGGCCAGGTTTTGCTTCCCAAAGAGTTATTAAATAAAACAAACAAAAACCCTTAGTTTTTCAGAGATTTTGGCTTTTGAAATAATGGATAAGAGATCATGGACATACATTGCTACCTCTGTTTTCTTATCTTCCTCATATTTTTTTTAACCCATTCTGGCTTTTGCTTTCCTTACTTCTCTCAAATGATTCTTGCTAAAACTGTACAAATGACCTTTATCTAAAAGGATCATGGCACTAGATGTTTGCATGTTTTCAGCCCTCATTTCTCGTGAGTAGTGATACCAGCTCCATCAAGCACTCTCTTTTCTTAGCCTCCTTGGCACTGTCCTCTCCTGGCTCTCCGCTGGCACCTTTTTCCAGGCTCATTGTCCTCCATTATCTTTCATTTACAGGCTGAGTTATTCCAGAGCATTGTTCTAAGACCACTCCTCCTCTTGCTCTACGTTCTGTCCCTCAGTGATCTCACTCATGTCTGTGCCTTCAAGTACTAACTATGTGCATAAGTCATAAACACATGCTTTAGCCCAGACCTCTCCCTTGACCCTGACCCTTTATCCTGTCTTTCCTCCCATACCCATTTGTGTACATCATTCCGGTGACCTTCAGTTCTCTTCGAACAAACATTGGGATCTTTAGTATGGCCTTAAGGTCCTGCGTTGCCTGGCCACCGCCTCTTCCTGCCATTTAACTGTACTCC
This sequence comes from Tonatia bakeri, assembly GCA_004024845.1. Classification (NCBI taxonomy): domain Eukaryota; kingdom Metazoa; phylum Chordata; class Mammalia; order Chiroptera; family Phyllostomidae; genus Tonatia; species Tonatia bakeri. Next base: position 69,102 of record PVIA01001417.1, read on the forward strand.
CTCTGCCCTTCTACTTTTCCTCCCTCTGAAATGGTATCAAGCTACGTCCTATACCAGGGCCAGTATGCAAGCTACTCCCTTTAGTGGAATCCTCTTTCTTTCTCTGCAGCTAATTCTTACTCATGTTTTGCATCTTCACTCAACTCTCACTTTTCTACAGAAGTGTTTTAATTCAGGTGCTCTCTCCCAAAATCTTACAGCACTCTATGCAGATTGTAACACTAATAATAGTTTTGATTTTACTTTTATTTTTTGAGGTTACTTAATACCTTTTCCCACTAGACTGTAAGCTTTCTCAGCACAAGAATTATATCTGCTTTTTGTTCACTATTGTATTTCCAGCATAGTGCTTGGCATATAGTAGGTGAATAACATACATTTTGAATGAATGCTGTATGTTAATCTCTTCTAATCTTAAAGTTTTCTCTGTGTGTGTGCACACACATGCACACACACATGCGCGCGTGTGCACACACACACACACACACATATTTACCAGTGTAGCATATGCAGTTTCTGTAGTTTTATGTGCACCCAGTCCTGATGGCATTCTTGAAAATTATAATGACACATACTAAAGGATTTCATGAGTTACATGATGATTATATGTATTTAAAGGATCCAGTGCATTGTCTTACTTTGATCTAGCTCATCATTTATTCTCTGTGTTCTTAATTCCCTTTTTCTACTTTTCCTCTTTCCCCATATTCTTTATGGATAGGATATATCTTACTAACTCTAGTGTTGTGTGCAAGTAAAATAAATGCAGTGTTCAGCACAATTCAGCAGACTCAACTTTCTCATCAGTTAATAGGTATCACAGGATTAAAAATAGTTTAGCCATCTGTTAACTGACCGAACAGTTTTAGTATTGTGAAAGGGCGTGGTGGGAGAGGGAGACAGAGGGTCTGTGTGTGTTGTCGGAACAAGGCTTAGTGCAGAAACCGTCTTGTGACCTCTTAATAATGAAACTTAAGAGTCAGTTCAAAATTAGGAAGAGATTTGGTGGAGGTTAAGCATAACAAAGATCTGATATAGGGGGTTTTCCAGAATAGAGCGACAGAAGAATTTTTTCAGCTTTTTAATATTTCACTACAATTTTTTAGAGAAAAGATACATGTTTATAAAGACATGAATTCTGTGAAATCTAATTATCATAACATTTATGCGACATATAATATGTAATGTATGTTTCTAGAAATGAAGTTTAATTAGATTTTTATATTTTATTGTTTCATTAGGAAAATCAATACATGTCCCGTCATCTCGAAGTGAATCTGAAATTGTGCCAAAAGTTGCTAAAATGACTGTATCTGGAAGGAAGCAAACCATGGGATTTGAAGTGCCTGGGTAAGGTTTACAATCCCTACCTTTTTTTGAAATAGTTTGTCTCCTATTAGACTATAAGAAAGTCATATTATTAACATTGAACTATCACAGTCTTCAGTAGATCATGATACAAAGAGAAGAGGATGAGAAATTAGACTTAATTCTAGGCTTATCTATGTATGTTACTTATTCTATCTCACTATCCATTTCCTTATATAAATTCAACTATTTATTGCTATTTTAACAAACTGATTTTGTGAAATCTAATGCTGTGAGATCGAGACTACCTATGCCACTAGATGGCGTATGTGAGCAGCAGTTGGGAATTACATGTACTGTATAGTTGGTCAATCAAGGAATCATTAATTTTTTTGCTAATTATTTAAACATTTTTAAATTTTCACAATAAAATGTATCAGTGTAACAAAGTCATAGAATATAAAATGAAACATACCTCAAATTTCAAATATCTAGTGAAAAATGATAGTGAGTCATTCATTGGTAACACTCATTAATTGTTCCTTCTCCTCCGTCTCTAGAATTCTCCCAGGAGCTTTTATAGACAAGGGAAGGGGATTGCTTGAGGCCTGACAGCACAGCATGAAAACGCTAACTTTTAGCCTCTTTAAAATGTTTTAGATTTTTAAATCATTCCCTAAATTTTTACTTGCATATATTTTCTTTGCCTTTAACTTCCAAGAAATATAAACTCAGTGAACTTTTTTTTCTTCCTTACAACATTCTTGTAAGTCAGTGGATGTATCATGCCTCTTGGTTAGGAAGAATCAGTGATCACCTAGTTCAATTATTTGATTTTTAAAAGCAAGACTTTATTTGTAGGATTTCAGATTTAGTGAGGGAAAGAACTCACTATATCTAGGACAAAGTAGGTGTTCAGTATATGTTAGTTGAATTATTAGATGAATGAAAAAGTTAACTTTTAATCTGAATAACTTTAGACCATGAAAAGAATTTTAAATCCTGATTCAGTCACAAAAAGCTTTTACTATATGTCTTTTCTCTCTGAATTGGGATTGGGCTGTCAGAATCATACATGCCTTTTTTACCCTTAAGTCTGGAGTACCATTTAATCCTATTATGGGATTATTTTCATTGGGAGATCAGTCAGTCACACAATTTCTTGTTCTAAGGATTTTATAATCATCAGGGAAAAGGTTTCAGAAGTCTTAGAAAGCAACATGCAAATAAGCTTTTGAGCAACATTTAAGCAAGAAGAAAGATTAAGCCTCTAGGCTCATATCCCCACATTTGAAAATATGGCATATAAAGAAAACAAATATCATTTTATAATAATAATTAAAATTATAAAATTATATCAGAAAGCACCCAAATAAACCATCATTCAACCAAGTTCCCCTTTTTTCAGATCAGTCAGTAATTAGAGCCTAAAACCCAGAATGGTCATTTTTAGATTTATGTTAGAGATTTTTCAAGGTTTAAAAATATTAACTCTTATTTCACAATATGCAGAACTTTTTATTAAGTACTCACCCAGAATAATTACTTTAGTCACTTCCCTCTAACTGTGTATAATTTAGTGAATTAATTTTTAGTTTACCTTAGGTCTCCTTAAAAAAGAATATTATCATAAAAGTGAGAAAAAAGCAAACTTTTCATGTTATTGAATTACCAGTGAAAATAATCAAGTCAGACCGATGTTTTGTGAAGTCCTTCCTATCCCGAGCAGCCCCGCCTGGGCTGGCGGGGAAGCTGAGCTTCAGGCCTCTACCTGCTCTGTCAGCCGTAGCCGTTCCTCCTTCGTCTGTCTTCCGTGTTGGGGTCAGCGTGTTTGGGAGGGTCTGTAACAAACCAGAAGGATGAGAAGCCGAAGACTGTGACTTCTCCCAGCTCTGCTTAGAACCAAAGCCTTTGTGTTACCAAGCAGATCTCTGTATCATATACGTAGTCATTCTAGTTGAGCTCTTTTTTTATTCTTTAAACTCCTAAATAGAGAGTTGTCATGTTTTGGTGTTAAAACTAGCTCTGGCCATTCAGATAAATGTTTGTAAAGTATAATCTGAGTTTGATTCCACTTAATTTGGCCTGTTGGAATCTTTAAAAGAAAGGGAATATTTTTTACATTAGTAAATTTTTTTCTCTGTAGTTCAAGATGAAGCTAGTCTGTCCAAGCATTGTTTAAAAATGAACACCAAAATTGGCTAGTGGAGTTTTGCAAAGCAAAATTTAATGGAAATGGATATGAGGTTTTTAACAAAATTAAAAATGTAACTAATCTGCCCCTTTCTGAGGCATAGGATTAAGGGTCAGTGCCCTGGGAGGGAAAACTGAATCTCTTTTTTGGTACAGCGGGTAAGCTTTTGGGAGTAGTAGATAACTTTCTCATTTTTATATCAGTGTTCCTTCTCAACATCAGTGTTTAGTATATGTTGTGTGTTCTAGTAAATCAAGTATTTTTTTAATTAATGAACTGAAGCCCCTTTGCCAAAAGTATTAAGGTTATGTGGACATTTAGAGATAGCTCCCTTAAAGATAGTGTTGGAGCAAATGAGAATGTAAGTCTCTCTTCTGGTAAAAGAGTGTGTTAGGTATAAAACTATGTTTTTAATACTAAATTTATCTCCAGGAACACATTTAGTGTCAATTTAAAAAAAAAGTCTCCTTTCTGCTATCTGTTTTGATAGGATTATATGGCTAAGTCTATGGGCTTAGACTTTGAATTTCAGTTATTTTACAGGATATTTTCTTCTTATCGTTGTTTTGGTAGAATGTTTTTCTCCTGGGATCTTGCAAGTCTGTATTTGTGTGGTTTGGGTCAAGCTACTAATCATTTCTACCTTAACAGACTCCTACCACTTAGCAGAGGTCATTTTTAGGTTTGCAAGAGTAAGGAATATGAAGAGAGAACTTCTCTGCCCTTTTGACATTATAGGACATCAATGGAGTTGGTTTAAACACTCTTTTCCTATCTCTGCTTTTGTTAGAGTAACTGCTGAAGAAAATGGTCATAGTTTCCACACACCTCAGAAAGGACATCCTAGTGAAGATACCAGCATTGCCGCCTCTGAAGTTCTTGAGACCGTTTCTAAATCAGCTCTTCCATCCCACACCATTCAAGCATCAGAGGAGCAGAGTTCAACACAAACGCCAGTGAAAAAGTCTAGCAAGCTGAGGCAACAAATAGATATCAAAGCAGAGCTGGAGAAGCGGCAAGGAGGGAAGCAGCTCCTCAACTTAGTGGTCATTGGTAATGTCTTTCGTTCCTCTGGGCTCTCAGCTCTGCTGCAGCCTGACGACTTTCTGGCTGCGGCATGGAGAGTCTTGTTCCACTCTGAGCTTCTCCGTGGGTGTAGTGGACAGAAAACAAGGGAGCATGGCATCATGCTGCTTTCTAGTCACCCTGGGTGAGATAATGCCGAGTAACCAAGGTCATTAGGCTTTGTTGTGATATTTCATTTAATGAACATTTTGAAAATGGCATGTCTTGTTGACAATTTCAATTTCCAAGAATCAGGGAAATCGCCCTTCTCTCTAATAAGACATGCTCTTTTCCCTCCATTTAGATGTTTTAAATATCATTTAATTAAAAGTTGGTATTTATTACTTTAAACACTGACATGAACTACTGAATTATATATTCATGCAATGCCTCAATGTGAACAACTTCTGGAAAATGTACCTAGTATTAATCCTGAATCAATTTTCCTTAGGTCATGTTGATGCTGGGAAAAGTACTCTGATGGGCCATATGCTTTATCTCCTGGGTAATGTAAACAAAAGAACTATGCATAAGTATGAACAAGAGGCTAAAAAGGCTGGCAAAGCTTCGTTTGCATATGCATGGGTCTTGGATGAGACTGGAGAAGAAAGGGAAAGGTAGTCACTATATTTCAAAATTTTCAGTTTTAAATGATATATAGTCTTTTAATTAAGTATGTAATATGTGTTGAATATGTGTGAAACATACCATAAACTATTTTAGACTATTTTTAGGAAAAAGCTTTCAGTTATTTTGGAAATACTTTTATTGTAGTTTTCATTACTACATATATAATGAATCTACATGTTTTTTACTATTCCAAGTTCTATGAGAATAGTTTAAGGGAATATTTACTAAAAATTGTTTTTAAAAAGCAGTAAAAACACTTAGCTAATTATTCAGTGGGAGAAGTTTCTGTTGTTACTTCCCTAACTGTATGTCAAATTGACTTGATTTTGAATTAAAATTATGAGTAAGACTCTTTAATTTTACATTGGGTTATAAAGGAAAGGTAATTTTTTGTAGTAAACCATCTTCTGTCTGAAATTAAAATGACCAGTAAATGCAAATGACCAAACTTAATTCATTTTATAATTTTTGTACTATGTTTTTGTGAGACAAAAGTCAACATGTAATTACACCTATCTCTTACCATATAGATTTAATCCACTCAGCCACTTCTGTTTTTGATACTGTGTTCAGTGCTAATATTGGGGAGATTCTAGTAGGAGAGTGTGGTTCTGGCCAAAAAAATAGTACTTCTTTTGAGGTCTTTTTAGGGTGGTGATATACCAGGCCTGTCTGGAAAAAGTTCAGCCATTGTAATATAATAAGAACTGTTTGTTCAATATCAGTGTAACCTGGCAGCCAGGGATTGTGGGCTGGAATGCCTGTGTGTGAACAACAGCAACCTCACTATAATAGTCAGTGGGGGCAGTAGATGCCATTGAGTGAGCATGTGCCCTGTGTGGCCGTCTCATTCAAAATAACTGAGTGAGTAAAGCAACGAATCTGCATCAGATTTTGCCTTAAGCTTGAACATTCCTCCACAGAAACTATTCTGATGATTCAGAAGGCTGCAGCTATGAGCAGCTGGTGATGGGTAGCTTCATCACATTTCATGCATTGTTTTTTGTGAAACATCAAATTGCACACATGACTCAGCCACCTCTACAACCCAGATTTGGCGGCCTGAGACTTCTGGCTTTTCCCCAAACTAAAATCACCTTTGAAAGAGAAGAGATTTCAGACTGTTGATAAGATTCAGGAAAATACGACGGGCCAGCCAATGGCAATTAGGAAAACTATGTGAGGTCTCCAGGTGCCTACTTTGAAGGGAATGGAGGCACCTATGTACAGTGTTTCTTGTATCTTGCATCTTCTTCAATAAATGTCTGTATTTTTCATATCACATGGCTGGATACCTTCTGGACAGACCTTGTATATCATCTCGTGTATCACCTTAGAACTGTTAGGAATGGGGTAGGCAATAGCACCTATGTGAGGGAAGAAAGAGGGCACCTTAATGATGAAGCGGAATGGCAGATGTTTCAACTGCATCGAAATAATTAAAGACTCTGAAAGTCCTAACTCAGTAAAGAGGTTATTTTCTGTTCCCCGAAAGTCCTAACTCAGTAAAGAGGTTATTTTCTGTTCCCCGATGTCTTCATTCCAAATGTGATTAGAGAATATATTTGGATTTTCATACTTTTTGTAAGTGTGTATTTTTATTGGAGTATTGGATAGTCTACATTATAATATATAAGGTAATTCTTAATAAAAGAGGTCACATTATTTCTTAGCTCTTCTGGTAAATAGGAATTTTCTTAAGTTGTCATCTTCAGTTTGTATACAGTATCACAAGCTTGTTTCCAACCTTGTAAGAAAAGTTAGCAGGATAGTTGCAAATTTTTAAAAACTTATAGGGAAAAATAATAGAAGATTAAATAATTTTCATCTTTCAGTTTACCATACAGATTATTAGAATATATAACTTTTCTTTGCGTCATCTGTTAAGTAGGTAAACAGATTGAGAACACTTTAAGTTAGAATGACTTGCTTGAATTTACTTAATATGTGAGTTGAGCTGGAAGGTAAGATAATCTTATTCCTAGAATAATCAACAATTTTAGTGTTTTTTAATAACACACCTGCTGGTTATCTATCATATTTTTGCTGCTGCTAGTTCTCTATTGTTCAGCATGATGCAGTTTTTAGAATATTCCTTCATTCTGTAGAGGGGAGAAGCTTCCAGATACATAGTGGGTGTTTTAACTCACTACTATGTGTTCCTTAATAACATTTCAAAAATATAATGTGTTGCTTTTCCCAGCATGTTAAATACTTATAAATCCCCTGTTCTGCTTAAATGTTGAACAGAAATTAGTAAAATGAGTGACATTTTCATATCCTTAGGCTTACAAATCCAGGCCAAGCTGGGTCAAAGGAGTATGTTGTAGTCAAAGAAATCTAGGGAGGAGCTTGGAATAAGTCTTGGGTCATCACTAATCTAAAAGCAATTATTTGGTGGGTATTAAAGGGAACAACGCATCATTTTTCAGAAGCTCAAATGGCCTGTGGTTTCAGACTTATCTGGAATGACTGGAGTAAGGAGACCCACAGTGACCTTACTGCTAGGGTGAACATGAAATGTATCCTTGTAATTGTTGGGATATTAGGCAGTTAAAGGAAGTGCTCATTCATTACTCCGGATTATCCTGGGCAAACCAGGTGAATGATCGCCTAGTCCATTGCCCACATGACTTCTCATCTAAATTTCTGAAGTCTAGAATGACTTAGAACCTTTGTAGACCCTCCGTGGGCTTTCTTATAATCTGAATCTGTTGTACATTTTTGTGACTGTGGTCTCCAAAAAGGATGAAATGGGATGTGAAACCAATTACTGTTCATCTTTGTTAATTTTTTTAAAGTAGGCATCTCCTTTGATATTTTCTGTTTTCTAAATGTGTAACATACTGAGCAGTCTTACAAATGGAAGTTTTATAAGTTTGTTTCTGTAATTAGTGAAGCATAAACATAAGAAGAGGAGGATAAAACTACCTCCTGATAGTGGTCATTCCTCATTTTACTGTTTCTCATGTGCAGTGTTCACTGTTCCCTTTTTCGGAGATTCCCCCATGTGTCTTTTCTTGTTTGAAATCTACATTGCTTGCTCCCCCACAAAAAAGGGAAATGAGAAGTATCTATTATTTTGTTTAAGTTTTTGCTGCAGCCACAACTTTGTTTTAAAGCTGTATGGCTTTAATACTGCTGCAGCAGAAATTCCACCCAAAAATGATAGCTTAATTTCTTAAAGTAATAGACTATTTAATGAAATAAAAATTTCCATTATTACTTAAGAATTTAGACGGTCATTTAATTTATATTATGAAATAATTGAATCCATAACACTGACTATTTATATAGTGCATTCTAACCACTTAATTTTTTTCTTTAAGGGGAGTAACAATGGATGTTGGTATGACAAAGTTTGAGACCACAACCAAAGTTATTACATTAATGGATGCTCCAGGCCATAAAGACTTCATTCCGAATATGATTACAGGAGCGGCCCAGGTACCAGATATTCCCTTAACAGTAATGTGCAGTAATTGTACATAAAATTTCCTGATGCTGAGGGTAAATACTAGGGTTCTAACTTCTAAAACATTTAAAAATGTTATAACTTTTAAAAAACTTTGAAAAATAGAGAAATATTTTTCATAATCTCTTTATCAGTACTTTATAACACCTTTTCTAATTTATTACAAGGAAAAAATACATAAAACTATGAATTTCTTTATAGTAAAAATAATGGTAAAATACTTAATGAGGTATTTGTGGCCTTATATTTTATTTATTAAGTTGGAGTGACTCATTTTGACATCTCCCTTTTTATTGTATTTATATTGAAGTCCCATATATTTGTTTAGAGTTAATTTATATAGAAGTAATGAAGCTTTGGCGTTTCCCCTTGTGGTTTAATTACTTTCTTTATAGTGTTGAAAAACAGTCACAGTTTGTAAACTTACATGATACTTAATAAAAATACTGAAAAAAAAATCAAAGTAATTGGAACAATAAAAATAACACCGCACCTATAGGACATTGGTTTCTTCTGGATGGACAGTTCCTGGAGAACAGAGAGGGTTCAGAAATCGGCCTGTGTCACTTGGCAAAAGTGGGACTTCAGCGATTGACCGTTTCTTTCCTTCCACTCATTAAGCGGGAGTGTTAATATGAGCATTTGTCAAGCTACAAAGGATGTTATATGAATAAGTTAAAATATATTTGAAGATAGATGAGAAAGTATTTTAGAAAGTTGATATGTAATTCCAGGGTATTAAATTTAAAGTTCATGGACTGATGAGATAATGAAGATTGAAAAATAAAAATCACTCTTGATTTTAGTACCTAATATGGGCAAGCACTATACTATGTTTTTGGTGTGCATTTAGTTTAATCTAATCCTTATAGCAACTCTATGAAGTACAGATTATCCCCATTTTAAATCAGTATTTTTCTCATTGCATTTACCAAAGGATATAGCATATTTTTCTCTTTTTCTATATGTATGTATCTCTGTATGTGTATATATACATATGTATGTATATATGTATGTGTGTATTTTTTTCTTTATTTAATAAATACTTATTGAATACCCACTGTGTTCCAAACACTATGGTAGGAAGTGTGGGGTAAGATGGACTACAAAGCACATTTTAATGGATTAATGGGAGTGGCAAACACCAGAACAAGTATTTACAGTAAAATATTTTTGAATTCTAGAACCAGAGAAATCTTAAAGGTCATTTATTCCACATGCCTATGGAATTAGGATAGGAAGGATTTTAGAGATTATCGTACTGGATGCCACTGTGTGACAAATGAAGTAGACTTGCAGCTATTGAGTCATTTCCCCAGTATGCAGAACACTGTGGTAGGCTTTGGGGACACAGAGAAGCATACAGGACATGCCACCTCTCCTCCAGGAAATCACAGTGTAGGAAGGTAAGCTGTGTCAAGACAGAGTAACACAATTGTACTGTAAGCAGAATAGAGGTGGTATACCTGATGAGGAGAGAGAGCTTTATACTGCGTGAGAAGGCTGCCGTGAAAATGTGGAGGGAGTTGAGCTTTCAACGATTAGCTGTTGCACAGAAAGAATGGAGAGATTGACCAGTGATTTTTTTAAGAAGGTAATAGGAAAGACAGTTAAGAAGAATACTGTGGCCTTAGGTATCCTTATATTAAGTCAGTGAATTTCAATTTTAACCTCAGATAGTAAATATAATTTGACAGTTGTCAGCAAAACCTGATAAGAGATTTACAATTTAGATATGGATTTGGAGGTCAGGGCTGGGTGTGTTGTATAAACTGTACTAACACTCTCCTCAGTGTTTCTGTGAAGTGACTAAATGATATCCAGAGAGATTATACAATTTGCTAGACGTGTGATACCTGCTAGTGACATCAGTGAAAGAGCCAGCTTCCCATTGGTTGCTCCAGTTTGTGCTCTTAACTAGCAGTCCCTGACCAAAGAACTGGGTCTCAGTCAGGAAGTTAGAGTTCACCATTGTAAGTTATGAAGGAATGGAAATGAATGCTGCACTTAAGAGTAGAAGTGAAAGAGAAGGAATATTTAGGTAAGAGTAAAAGGAAACAGAATTTGAAATAATAGTGTAAATTGCCCTACCAAAGTATGTGGATGATACTCTAAATTACCAAGTTGTGTTCACAGCAGAGTATCTTATAAAGTCTTTGCTTATTTTATGATCATCTTATTTCTCGTTATGGTGAGGATTACATGATAATGTATGTGAAATGCTTTAAAAACTGGATAGCACATCCATATGTGTCATTGAGGAAACAACAAAGACCAGAGCTATTGTGGACTCCATTTCGACCAAAAGGCCAGGCAACTCATAGGAATGGAATGTCAGATTGAGATAGTCAAAGAGGGAATGCCAGATTTAGTCACTGTGTCCTGGATTACAGAAAATCAGATTTCTGTGAGAACAGGTATGCATGCAAGGCAAAAACTGTGAAAAGGAAAAATGAAAGAGTGTTCTTTTAAAAGTGTCCTGACAATGCACTGACAAATAGTTGACGGGAATGAAAATGGAGAGTGTCTGTGGTTGCACAGACTTTACTGCAGATTTTCAGAGGCTGCATCCACATGGTGCAGGTGGAATCAGGTAAGGAGGCATCACACAGGAGAGTGGTAGGAACCTATAAAACCAGTATCTATAAGGCTAATGAGGAAAACGCGAGCTACAGCTAAGGTTTGCTTTTTTTTTCTTTTTTTGTGTAATTGTGTATGAGAAGAGAAATGTCTTTCATCTGATTCTTAAAATGGTCTGCAAAGGTTATTTGTTATTCAGGGTTCTTTTTCAGTGGCTGTAGAGGGTGAATATGCTATTTTTTGATAACTCATTTATTCATTTTTTCATTAGTATAAGCAATGCTGTGACATTATCTTTGTAGATCCATAATTACTTATTAGGGTAAGTTCCCAATGGTTGAGTTGATGGGAGACAAAATATATATATATTTTTTAAGGCTCTTGGCATGTCCTGTGAAAACGCCCTCCAGAAGGTGGTACCCTTAGAGTCCCACAGGCAAGGTTCTCTCTCCACCCTTACTTATGGTGGAAATTTAGTCTTTTAAGTCTTCACCAGAGTGATCTGTAAAAGTGAGGAAAGGGAGGAGTATGTTGTATGTTTAATGCCTTTTTTTTTTGTTTCTTAATGAATTTGAATTTTTTCATGTTTTTGGCCATTTTGTTTCTGTAGCAAATTGTTTTCTTTAACTAGTTTTTTATAGCTATGTCTTGTTTTTTCTCTTGGTAAAGACTTACTTGATTGTAACTTTTACCTTATAGGTTGCAAGTGTTTGTCCCTGTTTACTTATGTTTTAATTTTGTTTATATTTTTCCTCTTTCACCTAGATATTTTTATTGTTATTTAATCAAATATGGTATTTTCTTATTCTTTGTCTTTTTTTCTTCTGAATGCTAGTACTTTTTTTTTAATGTAAAAATTTTAATCCGTCAATGTAATTCTTTGATTTGCTTTGGTGTTTGGTGTCAGCTTAGAGTTTGTATTTCAAATCTGACCAACATAATTAATTACTTGAATAATCTGTCCTTTGAGTTAAAATGCTGTGACATTATTTCTAGTTTTGATTGTTTTTTCTTCCTTAGGCAGATGTAGCTGTTTTAGTGGTAGACGCCAGCAGAGGAGAGTTCGAAGCCGGATTTGAGACTGGGGGACAGACCCGAGAGCACGGCCTCCTAGTCCGTTCCCTTGGAGTGACACAGCTGGCAGTTGCCATCAACAAAATGGACCAGGTATTTAAAGGCTTTATGGGAATTTATTTTAGGTGCTAATTAAGATGTTATTCTGCCATATTGATGACTTAGATATGACTAGTGTATTTATTAGTTCAGCTGCCATATTTTAAAAATTAAATTCATGATTCTGACATTAAAGGAGATATGAGTAACTTTTAAGCAAAAAAGATATCTTCTTGTATTTAAAATTAATTAAAATGTCTTAAAATTATTTTTAGTTTTAAAATAGTACATGTTTTAGTGTAAAAAGAACCTAAAATAACGTATTTCTTTTTTTTTTAAATTATATTTTATTGATTATACTATTACAGTTGTCCTGATTTTTATCCCTTTGGCCCCCCCTCAACCCATCAGTCCCCCTCCCCTCAGGCAGTCCCTCCACCATTGTTCGTGTCCATGGGTCATGTGTATAATTCTTTGGCTACTCCATGTCCCATACTGTACTTGATATCCCCATGGCTATTCTGTAACCACCTGTTTGTACTTCTTAATCCCCTCACCTCTTCACTCATTCTGCCCCCCACTCCTCTTGCCATCTGGCAACCTTCTGGTAACTAACTTCTTTTTCTTGCTTTTAAGAGTCTCTCATTATCTTTAGCCTTTGGCCTTATAATAATGATGTGTCTTGGAGTGAGCCTTTTTGCATCCATCATAATTGGGACTCTCTGCACTTCCTGGACATGCATGTCTATTTCCTTCACCAAATTAAGGAAGTTTTCTTTCAGTACTTTTTCAGATTTCTAATTTCTTACTCTTTCTCTTCTTTTGGTACCCTTGTGAGGCGAATGTTGGACCTCGTAAAGTTGTCCCAGAGGCTGTTTATAATGTCCCCATTTTTTTGGATTGTTCTCTCTTCTTGTTGTTCTGCATGGTGTTTTTTTGCTTCTTTATGTTCCAAATTGTTGATTTGATTCTTGGCTTCATCCCTTCTATTGTTGTTTCCCTGTAAATTGTTCTTTATTTCAATTAGTGTATCCTTCATGTCTGACTGGGTCTTTTTTGTGCTGCTGAGCTCCTTACTAAGTTCCTTGAGCATCCTTATAGACAGTGTTTTGAACTCTGCATCTGATAGATTGCTTACTTCCATTTTGTTTAGCTCTTTTTCTGGAATTTTCATCTGTTCTTTCATCTGGGCCATGCTTCTTTGTCTGCTCATTCTGGCAGCGTCACTGTCTTTGTTTCTATGTATTAGGTAGAGCTGCTATGTCTCCCTGTCTTTGTAGTGTGGCCTAATGTGAGTGTCCTGTAGGGTCCAGTGGCATAGTCGCCCTGTCACCCAAGCTGGGTACTTGAGGTGTATCCTTCATGTGGGCTATGTATACCCTCCTCTTGTGGTTGAGCCTTGATTGTAGTTGACAGGTCAATGGGAGGGGTTTACCCAGGCCAGTCAGCTGCAAGGACTGGCTGTGACCAGTGTCTACCACCCTCCACCATCTGTGGATGATCAGCTGTGCAGAGGCAGGGTGGTGGTGCTCCGATGTAGTCTATAGCTGTCCACTGGGTACACTGGCCCTGGAGTTTCCTGTGTGTTGCAGGCCAATGCCATGCCCCACCTGTGTTTCATCTGGGACACTGCCTGAGCTACAAAGCAATCAGATAGCTGCTACTTTTGCTGGGCTTGGAGATTCCCAGGGGAAACCAAGCTGACACTCTAATCTGGCTGCTGCTAGGGCTCACTGAAGCCAGCTGTTGCCTGTTTGATAGGATTTAGGAGCCAAGATGAGCCATTTTTCTGGAAAAGCAGCTTGGGTGGTCCCTGAGTTGGGTGAGGTAGAGCCTCTGTGGTTCTCTAAGACAGATCAAACAGTGTTAGCCAGGTTGATGGAATCTCAGGTATGGCACCAGCCCACTGGCTCTGTTGGGGGTGGGTTCAGCAGAGGGACAGTGGCCTCTTCTCACCTGGATGCTAGACACTTCAGTCTCTCCCTGTGAACCACTGGTACCCTTCAAACAGGGAGTGAGTCTAAATAGGCGAGTTCATGTGTGGGTTTCCCAAGAGGAACTGCTTAGGGCTCCAGCAGCCTCCTCCACTGCCTCAATCCCCAATGGTTTTTGCAGCCAGAAGTTGTGGGGACTTATCTTCCTGGCACTGGGAACCTGGGCTGGGAGACCTAGTGTGAGTCTGGGAGTCTTCAATTCCAAGATATCCCTCCTGAATACTTATCTGTGTGGGTGTGGGGCCAGCCCGTTCGCATCTGCGCCCCTCCTACCAGTATGGATGTAGCTTCTTCAATTCCATAATTGTCCGACTTCCATTCAACTCAATTTCATAGTTGTCAGACTTCCATTCAATTTGGTTTCTGATGTTCCTGAGTAATGGTTGTTCTATATTTTAGTTGTAATTTTGATGTGGTTGTGTGAAGAGGTAAGTCATGTCTGCCTGTGTTGCCATCTTGGCTGGAACTAAATAACCTGTATTTCTAACAATCCTTTCCCCCCAAAAACTTTATACTTTTCATTTTATATATTCGTACAATTTATTTTTATAGATTAGAATCTTTTTCATTTAACATTGGGTTAGAAACTGTTTTATTATCACATTTTCAAAAAATTGACAATATTCTTGTACATGTTTCCAAGTAATAATTTTTGTATTGATACAAAGACATTTTTATAACTTTATTCTAGTCTATTTTAAAGATATAATTTATTCAGATAATACCCTGCTTACGAATATTTCCAGTTTAGTGAGTATTTAGAAGTAGTTTATTCTGTGGAAACTTCTGGGCCCAATGGCATAGACATTTTTTAAGGCTTGCTCCAAACGCCTTCTGGGAAAGCTGTGCTTCCTTCCCCTTGGCATGTGCGGTAGAGTGGCTTCCCCGAGCTGTTGTCAGCCCTGCTGTTACTCGGGGTTGTTTTCCAGTTTGATATGTAAAACAAGATATGTCTTTTTTAATTTACTTTTCAGTATTTACAAGAATATATAAATATACTTTATATCTTTATTAACCATTTGTGTTTTTCTTTTGGAATTATTTATAAATTTGCTAATTTTTGAAACTTTTTCTTACCAGTTTATAAACATTATTTGTTGAAGATATTAATCTTTTACCTTGTCTTAGATATTTTTACTGATTTATTAATTTACTTTTCATTTTGTTTGTGGTATATTTTTGACATTCAAATTTATAAAAATATACAGGGTCTGCCAGAAGTAATGCCTGCTTGAGTGTGGTTGGTAGGGTAATAACATAGGTGTAATAATAGTTTTAATTTCAACATTTCACCTAAAATGTCATATGGTGTGCTTGAGTATGATGTTGTTATGTTATAGAATTACATACTTATTATTTTGTAATAAAAGATTTTGTAGTAAAAGAAGGGCATTATTTGTGCTGAACTCTCTGTAATTTTTATTTTTTTATGCTTAGGTATTTTCTTACCCTGGAGTCAGATTCATATTCTCCTACATTTTTTTTTTACATAGCTCTTCTATAATATTATTTTATTTGTACACACACCTCTTTTTTTCCCAGTGTTTTAGTATTAAAATTTTCAAATATAAAAAAACTGAAAGAATTTCAAGCACCCATATTATACCCACTACGTCATAAGGTTCTGCTACTTGCTTGATCACAGTTTGGTCTGTCCCCCTGTATCCATCCATAATCCACTTAATTTTGATTTGAATTTCCAAGTGAGTCACAGACATTGCTATACTTACCCCTCAGCACAACCGCATGTATTATGTTATCTGTAGTTCATATTACAGAAACATTTTTAGTCTCTCTGGCCTTATTTTATTTCAGCGGTTGGCCCAAGCACAATTAATAAATTATTTGTTTTTCTCCCCCAATTTTGAAATCAATTTTGGCATGTGCAAAAATTTCTGTATGTATTGGAGTTTGTTTCTAGGCTTTCTGCTGTAGAAGTTATTTTTAGGTCATATTGATAGTTAGGTCTTATATTCTGCATTTTAACTTTACAGGATTTTATATTTAATAGATTTTATTTCATATTTTATGGTCTTGATTATTTCCATTTTATTGCATAAATTAAAATTTTATGTATAGCATGGTCTGAAGCATAGTTTTAATAATAAATTGGATTTTTATCAGGTTAATTGGCAACAAGAAAGATTTCAAGAGATTACTGGAAAACTTGGACACTTTCTTAAGCAAGCAGGTTTTAAGGTAAGACAGTTTTAAATTTATGTGGTTACTTAAGTCTCATTTTGTTGTTATGAGAGAAAAAACTAGTACTTTGGTGTTCTTGTTAAGTATCTTTAATTCTTTTTGTTTTTATTTCTCCAGTCTTGTGTGTCTATTGTCTTAAGTATTTGGATTACTTCACCTTAAATTGCATATATTTTGTTAACTGGCTTGGATTTAATATAAGTAAAAAACTTTTTTTCCCATATATTAAATCTGGTATTTAGGTTTAGGGAGATCACAGAGAAGAGTGGAAACTAGTAGAGAGGAATTTCTCTAGTAAAAATGTGAAATATCCCTATGATACCAGGTAAAAATGCTTTTATGTTTTGGAACATACTTGTAAATTTCCCACAAACTCAGAAAAGGTGATAACTTCAGGATTGTAATTCTGTGATTTCTATTGCTTCCTTAAAAGTACATTGTTGTTGCTTTTTCTAACTTGGTGCAGTTATGCTAATGATGAAACTTTTAACTTAAAAGAAAGTTCTATTAAGTTTCTTATATTTAATCTCTTTTAATAGGAAAGTGATGTTGCTTTTATCCCTACAAGTGGTCTCAGTGGTGAAAATCTAATTACAAGATCTCAGTTGAGTGAACTTACAAAATGGTATAAAGGACTATGTTTATTAGAACAAATTGGTAAGAATACTGCCTCACTAATTTTTTTAAATATTGTATTTTTTCTTTTAGAGAGGGGGGAGGGAGGGAGGGAGGGAGGGAGGGGGGGAGAGAGAGAGAGAGAGAGAGAGAGGGAGAGGGAGGGAGAGAGGGAGACATCGATGTGCAAGAAAAACATCGATTGGTTGCCTCTTTTTACCTGCTTCCGGGGACCTAGTTCACAACCCAGGCATGTGCTCCGACTGAGATTCCAATCGGTGACCTTTTGGTTGGCAGGATGACGCTCAACCCACTGAGCCACACCAGTCAGGGCTGCCTCTAACTTGAATGCATTATAAACTTTGATATTTAATGAATTATTTGTGGTAGACAGTGATATGTATGCAAAAGCATAGGATTTATAGTCTGATGAGCTAAGTTTCCAGTTTTGAAAACACATGTAATATTTAAATGGTTAATTTTCCTTATTTAATTAATGAGGTTCATACTTACCCTACCCACCTCACAGACTGTTACTGACATTAAATAATTGAACATGTGTGAAAATACTTTATAAACTACAAAGTATTGTATGAATGGCAGTAAATTTGCTATTTTTATATTTATAAAAAAATATTTTCTAAGAGATAAGGAGATTCGATGGGCTCTTTAGACATGAATTAAAAGGAAACTTTTAAGGTAAACCTTGCCTTTTTTTTTTTTTTTTCATTTTTTCCAGATTCCTTCAAGCCTCCTCAAAGATCTGTTGATAAGCCTTTCAGGTTATGTGTATCTGATGTTTTCAAAGGTAAGTGCTACCTCTACAGAACTTTTTCAGTACGATGTCTGCCTTTTCATTCTCTCCTGACCTCTTTTCATGGACAAACTTATTATATAGTCCTTCAGATTCTCCCTTCTTTGTGTCAGTGTGAGGACCATTGCCAAATTAATCTTAAAGGGTGGACATAGTTTTAGTTAGTTAACCCCCACTTCCAGAAAAGTCTTCACTTTACTCACCATTTCCCCATCTCTTACTTATCTTCCAGGTATGAAAATATCGTATCCTTTATCTTTGTTCCTCATGGGTTGTTTTCTCCCCTAGGTCACCTTAGTTTCCCTGTGCTTCCACCAAACTGGATCATTCACTATTTCGTAACCACAAAGGACAGTCTTTGTTGCCTCTGTGTCTGTCCATGATTTGCTCTTCTCTCTCTTTATTCGTTTCCTACCTTCTGTAGGAGTCTGGGTTCAATCAGGATACAGATACCACACATAGGTAACATGGGAAGTTTAATGTAAAGAGTTATTAACAGATAAAAGAGTGACTGACTGTAAGATACAGGAAACTATATGGTGCTCTAGGGCCAAGGAACAGCTGCAGACCTTACTGGAGGAGGTGCTGTATTGAACACCTAAAACTAAACCTCACTTACTGAGTACAAGACACTATACAGAAAACTATAAAGTGGAAATGTAATAAAAGATCTCAGTAAGTAGAAGGATGTAACACAGATATGTATTAGAATAATTAGTGCAGTCAAGATGTCAGTTGTCCCTCAAATGTCCTTTATGTGCAGAGCAGGCAGTCAAGAGTGGATTTGCAATAAATTGCAGTGAAGAGTGAGAAACAATACATTGATTACAGGTGAGTTCACCACAGGCGTTCCTTCGTTTACTTGAAGGCGTTCCTCTGTGTTCTCTGTACCCTCTATCATTGCATTTTCATGCCGAATTATAACTGTTCTAGTGCTTTCTGCTTCACCAAGATTGTAAACGCCCTTGACAGCAAGTACTGTCTTTTCTGGATCTGCAGGACCTGGCTCAGTGCCTGGCACCCAGTGCGTGCTCAATGAATGTTTAATAAATGAAAGATTGAAGGTGCCTCACAAAAGTCATTTTAAAAACCTGGAACTTATCATTACTATTACTAGCTTCTAGCATTCTTCTAGTAGTAGAGGAAATATGATAATGTTTTCCAAATTACTGTTATCTGTTTAAACTACAAGAGGTGCTTAGTTTTCTTTTTTGATTAGCCGTGTTTGCTGACTCCCTGTGTCATCTCCCGTTCCGTTGTCAGGCGACCTCCTGGCTTCTGCCTGCACTTTCCCCGCAGTGTGCCCCTGGAGGTTACCAGATGTCCTGCAGGTTGCCCATTTTTCAGTTCTATCGTACTTCCATCGTACTTGAATTTCATGTTACTTCTGAGGCTGGTAGTCACATCTGCCTTAAAACTTTTCTCCCTTGGTTTCTGGACCCCACTTTTCTCCTGCTCGCGGGTCTGTGTCTTTGGCCTCTCTGTATCTTCCCTGTGGGCTCCTTTCTCTGCCTCTTAGCTAGTGTCTCTTAGCTCAGTCCTCTTACCTGCTCGCTCCTTCTGTTCTCCCTCCTGTGTGGTGATGCTTCCCAGAGCTGCGTCTCCAGCCCCAGCCTGTTCACGTTCTCCAGATACCTGTGCTAACTGCCACCGGACATTCCCACAGGCAGTGTGCTCCCAGGGTCCCATTCTCGTGTGGTTGGTCCCATCTGGTGTGATCGGTGTCCCTTCTCCACTTGTATGCCATGTTAACACTTCACATTCGACAAGGCTAAATGAACCTTGTTTTTTCATTTTCTCTCTCATGGTTAATGTATTATATCAGCTCAGATTTCTCCCTTTTTGCCATGATCCCCCACTTACTCTATCACCCTTACTCTGTTGTACCTTCTTCCCAAATTCTTGAGTTTACTCCCTTTCTGCAGTCAGCGTGTGCATCATAATCAAACTTCCTCCTTCTCTGACGTGAAAATGCCACTCTGTTCACAGTTTTTAAGTGGCTCCCATTACTCAGCTGAGGAGGAAATTCAGGCCCTAAGCGTGGTTTACGAGGCCCCTTTATCATTTGCCCCTTGTCGAGCTCTGTTTCCTCATGTCCTGGCTTCCCTAATTATTTCATGGGGTTCCATGTATATTCCATATAAATGACATCGGTCTAGCACATCCCATGTGCAGTTATAACCCTGTGACTTTGAACGTGCAGCATCCTGGGTCATCAGTGTTCTCCTTCTTCCCCTGCCCCACCCATGAGGCACCTGGTAGTCACCTGATCCTTCCCCTTCTAAGAACCCAGCTAAGGTGTAATCATTCCCCTCAACATGGAGTCTTGTGTGCACCTTTTCTGTTTCTAGTGTACATTATAAATAACTCTTGTCTCTGGACAATGTAGTTGTCTTTGTCTTCACTAGTATAAACTCCTTACGCGCAGGTGCTTGTATTTTCACCTCTTTATCCCCAGAGTGCCTGGTACATAGTAAACAGTCAGTAAATATTTGAAAAAGAGATGAGTTCCCACTTTTTGTAATATGAATATTTTTATTGGTAAGAAAGTCAAGTAGGGTGTGATATGCCATATTTAGCAGGTATGTTAAAAATTCTAAGATGATCATTAATGTTCATTGAACTACAGTTGTATATAACTACTAGAGCACCAAATAGAGCTAATGGTATTAATCATCAGATAACATTGCTATATGAGTTATTATAAGATTTGGGCGTGTTTTGCAGATCAAGGATCTGGATTTTGTGTAACTGGTAAAATTGAAGCTGGTTATATCCAGACTGGTGACCGACTACTAGCAATGCCTCCCAATGAAACTTGTACTGCAAAAGGTATTCCTCTGCAATACTCTTGTGCTAAGCAACCCTTACACTGAGACAGCAGATTTTCAAACGTAATGTAGTTATTAAACTCCAGAGTAAATAACCTCTTACTGAAATTGTAACTGACTGTCAAACTGATACTAACTGTTGAAGATAAAAATGTGAAAACATTAAACGATTTTCTCCTGTTGTGACTATGTGTGTATATGTGTACTTATAGCAGTCTAACTGTGGTAGCACTTTTTTTTTGACACGGATTAAGAAGTCTGGTTAGGATTTCACCAGATGTGTAGACACCTGACAGGTACATTTAAAATAGTATTCAGTGGCAGAAATTAAATCCAACCTCAGCGGGCACTGAATAGGCAGTGGCAAAGCAGACTGCTACAGTCTGCTGTTTTGAAATGTATATTTCAGAATTACTATTTGTTAACAATTTTGATCATGTTTATACTAAAAAAATGTATATATATATGTTACAGGAAGGCCTAAGAAAATAAGATGTAAATGAAGAGAATCCTAATGTTGAAAAGAGAAATTGTGAGGTAGTTTAAAGTGCCACAATTACTGGTTTTACACATAATTTAATACATGACTTTTTAATATAGCTGATGACTATTTTCATCTTCTGATCATTTGATCTTACATATGTACATGTTATTCTTTTCTGAATTCTGCTTGAAAGTTTATAATTTTGTGCTTTAAGATTAAGTCTTCCAACTAAGTCTCTGACTTCAAAATAAAACTAAAGATCTGTTTTATACTATAAAGTAATATTTGTAACCATTTTAAGCTCAAGTATAATCTACTGGGAATGTTAAAATTTTAAAAAATTTCAGTACTTCTTCTGTTACTCTTATTTATAATATGTATCCAGAGTTGTACTGACTAGTTTATAAATTTGAATACATTTTAAAAATTAATTTGTTTACTTTGAAAGCTGATTTCTTAAAGATTATAAGAAATTAAGGAATATCTGTTGAGGTAACAGTTTATCCTAAATTTTGAGATGAATAAGGGGATGAAAGCCGAAATTATTTCCATTTTACCTTTTTCTTTCTGCGTGCTTAGGAATCATGAAAATTCTGTTTAGATAAAAAGTTACATACACTTTCTAAAGAAAGAATCATTTTGTACAGATGTATTGTTTTCAAGTGCAGATCTCTTTTTGTTTTATAAAGTGATCAAGAGCTACAGTACTTTTGAAATACTAATTTATGTTTACAAGCATTTTTAAGAATAGCTTTTGTAATAATCAGGAGACATTAATTAAAACCATGGTTTTAAAACTCTCCATGGACCTTACAGATTGACTCTTTTGTGACAGTTTGGTCACATCCGAAAGTCCCACATCCTTTACCTCCCTCCTTTCTGTCACTTCCCTTCCAGAAAAACCCTGTCCATTTATCTGAGTCCAGTGACTCTTACAGGAGGCTGGCTGCCTCAGAAGCACCTGGAGAGCAGCACCCTGCTCCTTGACAGCTGTGCTTTGAATCCAGCTTGGAGACTCTCAGTTCTCAATTTCTAACCCCGCTGCTTTGCTTCATTTACTTGGTTGTTTAGTGCACACTGCTATCTAGTCACTGAAGGAGCTACTGCAGCTCACTCGCCAGTAGTGTCCTAAAAGAGCAGTGACTAAATCTGCGACCAGCAAGTGGAAACTCTTAATTACGTTTTTACTTTAATATATCGTACTCACGGAGTGTTGAAAAAGAAGTTTTTATGCATAACGTCTGTCCAGTGAGAAAGGTCCTTAAGAAGGTAGATATCATTTGTAGGACAGTGTAACGTGTTAGGGGGAGAAAATCAGACTACATATTATTTTTAGGTTTTTTATATTGTTATTTGAACTTCTAGTATGAATGCTCTTCAACCCTAAATTAAGGCATTCTCAGGTAAATGTTAAGTAGCTAGCTCTTGTCTTCAATTCCACATTCCATAGCAAAATCAGATATGGTCATTTAAAATCTACATTTAAAAACTAAATTTAAGTAGGTGAAAATTTAATAGACATTCTTTAGTATAATACTTGTTAACAATTTTGGAGTCATGAGCCCCTTTCATACTTTGAGAAAAGTTATGGCCCCTCTGCTTAGAGTAATTCAGATATGCACATAAATGAAATTTTAAATACAACTGTAAGTTGTTTCAGAGCCCTTAAAGCTCTCCAGCTTTCAGAAAGTCTTAAAGAAACTCACTTAAGTCTATGCTACATGGGAAAAATAAGTATTTTCAGAAATATGAAGGTAAATTATAATTTACTAGAAACATGTCATTCAAGACCTATTCCACAGTTGTTGGCCTGCATACTGTCTTCATGACAAGGCTAAAGTTCTAGTGGAAAGGAACTTACCCCATAAACTTACCCTATAGAATCATAAAATAAGAGATTCCTTTAAAGTCTTTGAATAAGGTAGCTGAATATTGCTTTTGCAATTATTCTCCAAGATTTTCCCTGCGTAATAAAAGATTATCCAGAGGAGTCCCCAGCAGCACCTGGGATCATTTTTAAATTGAAAATATTTTACACTGTAGTCTCTTTTTTTCTCACATTACCAGTCATCGTGGTGCATTTCTCTCCCTTTCTCTCACTCTCTCTCCCTACACCTCCCTCTCTCTCTGGGAAGCAGTCCTTTTGAGGCAGGAATTCGTGGAAGGCCTGCCAAGGGCACATCTGACTGAACAGTGGTGCCCTGTGGGTTGCTCAGGGAACATAGCGATTGTTTAGGTGGTTGTCTATTTAAAAGTAAAACTGAGGACTAGACACCTTGCCTCATCCTAGTTTTTGTGTTATTAAAAATAGTTTGAACTGTGTTGTTGTGCCTGCATCCATTAATATAAGAGAGATATTTGGATGGGCCCTGTTTAATGAATATACTCAGTTGTGTGAATGAGTTTAAAATTCTTGATTTAAAAAGCAGAAATCAACCTTTTATGGACAAATACAAGTCACTTTGTGTTTAGAGTGGTTTTCCAGAGGAGTCAAGTCTAGAGGAAGTGCGTTTTCCTCTGTGTTCAGTTACCCTTCTCACTCTCAATCCATTCATACTGAAAACGATGAGTAGTGACTGATGAGACACAAGTCAGCCCAACGCTTGGTTGTTATGGTTCGATATTGAGGTGTTTTACTGCATTCTTTTTGGTTCTTACTCATTTCCAGGAATCACTCTGCATGATGAACCTGTTGATTGGGCAGCAGCAGGTGATCACGTTAGTCTTACGTTGGTTGGGATGGATATCATCAAAATCAAGTGAGTGAGAAAATGATTTGAAGCAACCATTGTTTTGGATATAGGACCTCAAAACATATAAACTTTTGCAATTGACCAGTTCAGATGAAAGAATGAGCATTAATTCCAATCGCATTTGGCCAAAAATTGTCACTGATAGCAAAGCCTGCTTAAAATTGGAATTCATACATGTCATGCACATACTTGCTCTTTGAGTGAAAGCTGTTAACGTGTGGAAATGATGTGAGGTTAATGGTAGTGTAAAGCCAGGCTTTAACCCAGAAGGAAATATTTAGAAAAAGTCCCTAATTTGCTTGATTGTTCTACTTTGTAAATAGTTGTAGAGGTATTCCTATTGAATGTGTATTTATTTGACCCACAACTGCCTTCTCCCCTCCTCTTTTTTGTCACAGCGTTGGCTGCATATTTTGTGGCCCCAGAGAACCCATTAAAGCTTGCACCCGTTTCAGAGCCCGAATCCTCATCTTTAATATTGAAATTCCAATCACTAAAGGATTTCCTGTAAGTTTTAAAATGTTTAATTGATACTGTTTTTATAAACAATTTTTTCAAAGTCCTTTATGCTAAAAAGTAATAATTTTTTTTATCAGTGAGGGTGCTATGGTTCTTTTCAGTTAACACCTTACTACTCTAATTGAGGAAAACATAAAATTAGGATTTGAAAATTATTTTAGTTTGACCCTTGAGTCTGAATATTTTTTAATGAGGCATTGAGCAGAGATTTCATAATCACAAACTGATGATAATAATAATATTCATCATGGGAAATTGGTAGATAACTTTTTTTCTGTGTTCTGAAGGTTACCTAATCATACATATTGGATCTTCCTGGTTTTTGTTTTAATATGCTTATTTGTAGTTTTTCTGATTAAAAAAGTGATACATAGTTATAGAAAATTTTGGAGAACACAAGAAAATACAGTTGGTAAGAATGTTCTATAATAGTGTAATCCATAAATGTATACATTTGTGTATTTTCACATTTTATGTGTGAAATACATTTGTGTATTTTTCTTTGTACACGTTGTCCACTTATGGGTATATTCTGGGGGTGCTTGTCACAGGGTAAACTTCATTGTACTGAAGCAGCTCCTTCGGGCCCTGCGGCTGTGAGGCTGGCTTGCAGGTTATCATTGGCCAGCATCATCTGAACATATACATTTATGGGAAGAGGGTGCTTTTATGTTGTAACATTACTTATCCAGAAAAGATACTGCTACTTGTGCATAGCATGAATTTCTTGTTTTAGGTATAATTTTTTACAGATATTTGGGGCCATACTCTGTTCATAGGTTGGTACCTTGCTTTTGCCACTTCACAAGTGAATATTTTCCCATTAGACCCTTTTTTTCCCCCCTCAATCAGCTTATATAATAGTACAGATTCTGCACAACAGTAAAAAATGTTTCTCAGTGGAATTTAGTGGCTTGCCTTTGAAAACATAAACAGGTCATTTCACCATTTGATGCATCTTTGCAATAAAAGTGAGACAATAATAGTAATTGGCCTTTAAACTTTATTTAAGTTAGTGATAGTGGAAATACATTGATTTTAGCTCATTGGAATTCATCTTATACTTACATGCTTTTATTTGGGATAACCATGTGCTTTCCTTATTATTCTTTGTAATTCTGTGTAAATTTGATCATATAAAATTATGTTTATAAGATACTGTTTATGAATTTTAGTGTTATAATTATGGTCTTTCCAATTGTTATAGTTGAAAATATTTCATTTTTAAATATTCAAAATCTGTGTATTGTTAGGCAAGAAACTGTAGCAGAGTTGCTGTGAAGCAGTGGCTCTCGTCCTTAGAAAGCAGCGTGTCCAGTGGCGAGAAGCTGGAGGGGTTGGTGCGGCATGTTTTCACTCATGCAGCGATAGTTGTTGCCAATGGAGAGGCAGAGAGGTCAAGAGGTCAATAGTACTTTGAACAGTAATACTGTTTTCCTGTCTACTGTAATTTCTTAAAAATAAGTATGAGTTGAAAGTATTTCGGGGCTGCTCTGTGCGACCCCACTCGCGCACACTTACTCACGGCCGCGGGATGGGTTTGTTTCAGAACAGGTGGCTGTGCTTCGTCAGTGTCCATTCCAATGGGAAGAAACCTTCAAAAATATTTTTTTTAACCATGAAAAGGCTTCCTAGGTAATTAAAGTTTTACTATTTAGGAACTAATTCCTAATGCTTCAAAAATACAGGATGGGGCAAAAATAGGTTTGCAGTTGCAAGTATGCAAAACAGTTTATTCTTGTATTATCATTTATTAATTATTGTCTTATTTTCTGTGCGGACAACTTAAACCTACTTTTGCTTCACCCAGTATATTTGTTTTCTTTGATTTATATGATAAGCTCTGTATATTTAAGAAGAAAAAGTAGAAGAATTTAATTAAATTCATGTTTGATTTTTTATTGTGGTAAAATACAACATAAAACTTACCATTTTCACCATTTTTAAATGTACAGTTTAGTGGCATAAAGTACTGTATTTTGCCACGTGTAGTGCACTCATGTATAATGTACACCCATGTTTTTAGCACGAAATTTCAGGGAAAAAATCTTTCATTTTAATTTTTTAATTCAGTTAATTATTTATTTAGTTGTATTTAGATACTTGTTTTTTATATTATAAAGGAATTTTAACATTTATTTTTTGAACATACTATGGTACGAGAAATTTTATGTAACAAATAATTACAAAACACAAAACAGATACAAGGTTTCAGGTACTACCCATTTATGGTGCACATCCTTATTTTTCCCTGAAAAATTTGGGCAAAAAGTGTGCACTATACATGGCAGAATATGGGTACATTCACATTTTTATGCGTTTAGCAGCACCATCCATTTCCAGATCCTTTTCCTTGTCCCAGCTTGAAACTCTGTACCCATTCAACAGTAACTCTCCACCCCCGCCTCCATCCCCTGGTAACCACTCTTCCACTTCCTGTCTCTGAACTTGACTGCTCTGGGTACCTCATATAGGTAGAATCAAATACTCTTTGCCCTTTTATGCCTCGCTTATTTTACTTAGCATAATGTTTTCAAGATTCATTCATGTCGTAGCATGTAACAGAATTTCAGTTATTTTTAAGGTTGAGTAGTATTCTATTGTATAGAAATGCCACATTTTGATAGTTCCGTGAACTGTTAACTCCTTCTTTGGGAAATAGTCCTTTAATTTTCCTTAAAGAAATTACCTCTTCTCATTGACTTATTTTGCCACTTAACAGACTATGTAGCCCATTATAGTTTATAAAACACTAGATAATTTGATTCTTACAACCCCACAGGAAGTACAGAGTCCCAGCCCTTATCTGAAACTCCTCAGGCTAGTGTGCTTCAGAATTCAGAAATGTTTAGATTTTAGAAAGGTGATATGATCACATGCATGTTATATAAACTCCAAACAAAGAATGGGTCAGCACCCTGTAATCAAACATTTTTGTACCCCAGCTTGTTAATATTAATGCTAAGTGAAATAAATAAGGATTATAAATTACATCACTTGAGTACCAGTCCCATTTTACTACTTAAATGCATTTATAACAGGACAATCAGGCTTTTAGTGTTTAGGGATTTTGAAACTGCAGGATTGTGGACTTGTATTAGTATTGTACCTGTTTATAGATGAGGAATGGGAGACTTGTGAGGGGTTGTGACTATGTGAATAATAAGTGATTGAGCCATGATTCATGAGCTGCACTTTTCACTTTGAAATTCACTGTTTTTTTCAATTTCCCTTTACATTATTCTGTGGACCACTTTGAATTACAGGTGACTTTGATTATGTGCAGTATGAATTAAAATGTTAAAATAGTATAGTCATACCTTGGTACTCATCGGATTCAGAACTCGCCAAACCCTGTACTTGTCACATTTTGATGAGAAAAAAATGTTTCAGCGCTTGGGGCTTGCTCACCACTCAGAGTCCCTCTCTTGTGATGAAACAGAGTTCGTTGCATCAACCTCATGGTCACCAGCGAACAGTTTGGTGCTCGTTGGTTTTGACGTTCGTCATGAGTTCTGGGATGAATGAACGACGGGTGCCAAGGTACCACTGTGAATTATTACTTCCCGTTTATTTACATGTAGATTTTTTCACTCGTGTTCAACAAGTATTTTGTTTGTGCTATTATCTGTAAGTCACTGTGGGGATAGACAAATGTAACCCCTACTGCCACAACCCACTCTTCATCCACCCTCATTTTATCCTGTAACTCAGCAGTCCCCTACCTTTTTGGCACCAGGGACCGATTTCGTGGCAGACAGTTTTCCCATGGACTGGGAAGGAGGGGGGCGGGATAGCTTTGTAGCCTATCCCCAGATGAAGCTTAATTGTCACTTGTCCCACTCACTGATAGGGTTTTGATAGGAGTCTGCAAGCAGTTGATTTATTATGGTCTCTGTGCAGTCAAATCTTCCTGCTAATGATAATCTCTATTTGCAACCACACCCCAGTGCTAGCGTCACCGCCTCAGCGCCACCTCAGGTCATCAGGAATTAGATTCTCACAAGGAACATGCAGCTTAGATCCCTTGCATGTGCTGTTCACAGTAGGGTTTGTGCTCCTGTGAGAATCTAAGCCCCGGCTAATCTGACAGGAGGCGGAGCTCAGGCAGTAACAGGAGCCATGGGGAGCTGCTGTAAATACAGATGAAGCTTCACCTCCGGCTGTGGGTCCTGGTTCCTAGCAGGCCGCCATAAACTGTACCAGTCTGTGGCCTGGGGGTTGGGAGCCCCTGCTGTAACTCACATGTAGTTAACAAAGGCTAGAAGGAATTGAAGGTTAAGTGCCTCTGTTTTTTCAAATCTGGCAAACCATGAAGACTAGTACCGATTCTTAATTACATCTGAGCGCAGGGAAGGAGAATCCTGCTTGTTTACCTGATTGTTACAGAAGAAATGCTTGTTAGTTATGTTGACCAGCGTTTGGGTTACATGGGTACTGTTTGATACTGGACTCCACAGAAGGCACAAACATGGCTCTCACCACATTACTTAGTGTGCATTGTGGGAGTGTTTTTCCCCTTAAGAGCCCGTTGTTAATTTTTTTTGGAATTTTTCCAATTTAGAGTGGTCAAATGCCATTGGGAGAAAAAAACTAATTTGCCTTTGTAGAGTCACGGAGGTTCAATTGTGCCTTTAAAAAAACAAACCAAAACCCACATGATGGGTTTTCTCCGTGTGTTTCAGGTGGTCTTTGTTCCTTCATTCTTATATTCATTTCATAGATATTTACTGATGCCAATAAAATGTCTAGCTCTGGTGTACATACTTCCTTTTTTCACAGAGTTCATATTTGCATGGGATGACAGACATTCAAACTAGCAAGTACAGTTAAGGTGAGATGTTACACTGTGTTATATTGTGTACGAGATTATAGGACGTAGAGGAAGGATAGCTAGCTCAGACGGGGGTTCAGGCTTCTTGCAGGAAGTGATGCACTGTTGGTACCAGGATGAGTAGGAGTTGGCTGAATGAAGCTGCAGGGATGGGAGACTGGCTTAACTGTTAGAAAGGGCTTGGCGCTTGAAGGCAATGAAAGCTCTGCATCTTTGGAGCATCGAATGGAAGAGAGGATGGAGAAAGATGAGGCTGGTGAGGTTAGCAAGGGTCAGACTAAGAAGGGCCTTGATGCCTTGTAGTAGAATTAAAGTTTCCATGGTTTTAAATAGCAAGGACATGTCATCACGTGTGTTTAAAAAATCAGGCTCCTAAACATATGAAGAATGGGGTAAACAAGGACAGGAGTGGTGGCAGAGAGACCAGCAAGGAGCCTGTTGTAATTCAGATGAGAGATGGTTGTCCTGGGCTGCTTCTGTAACTGACGCAGGAGAGAGGCAGACAGAACCAGTCCACAAAGTGCTGACTGAGTGACTCAACTTTCAGAGAGTTCCTAAATCCAAGAGCGTGCATGCACAAGTTCCTTTTGTGCTTATTTCTGCTTTCTGAATGTGAAAACGATTCTAGCCAGGAAATTTCAGAGAAGTATCAGTGTTTCTCAGGAAAACAGCATACAAGGGTGTTCACAAACCAATCAATGTCGATACCTTTGCCACTTCCTGGGTATTTGGTCTTCCCACTAACCCAAACCGTAGACCAAGTACACACTCTATCCTTACTGTGTGAACGGACGACAGTCGGTCTTACCCTGACTCCAGCTGGCCCCAGCAGAAATTTGTCTGTGACACATTTCGCCACAACCACATCACTACTTAGCTCTTTTGATATTAGATTTTCTTAAATACAAAACATGAACAATAATAGCTAGTATAAAAGGCCATCAATTAACTGAATGTTACCATGTTAAAGTGGCTAGGCACCACTTTAAAATAACATCTGATTTTCCTCATTTTAGTGATTAGGATCCTGAGGGGGATCCTCATTGTTTAATCATTGAGGGTGAAGGGTTGTTAAAAGGCTTGCCCCCCAAATTGTAGAGCTGGAAAGTGTAGAGTCAGGATTTGAACTCAAGTCTGTCTGACTGCAAAGCCTGTCTAAACTCCCATGTAATATTTTATTCTCATTATCCAACAACGAATACACTAATTCCTGCTGAATGTCACGATTTCCCTTCCCTCCTTTTTATGATGAAACAGTTCGCACTTGTTGAACATCTTCTATACCAGGCGCTGTCTCTGGCTCCACTTAGTTCTCATCACCACCCCGTGAGGAAGGTTACACGGTGCACTAAAGTGTACACAGTGAGTGGGGGAGGAGGTACTTGAACTGCCCCTCTGGGTGAAGGAACAACAACCCGGTTCAAGTGGAGAGGTGAGTGGTGGGACGCAGTGGAGGCAGGGGCCCTGGACGAGTCGGACAGTAGTGCTGGCTCACTGCAGTGACATGTCAGTGCGCAGGTACCAGGCCCATGGAGCCATGGTCTGCAGTCTGCTCAGCCCGGCAGTTTTTGTTCCAGGTGCTGTTACACTACCAAACTGTCAGTGAGCCTGCTGTCATCAAACGGCTGGTGAGCGTTCTAAACAAAAGCACCGGTGAAGTCACCAAGAAGAAACCTAAGTAAGTGTTTTAATGTACAAATAACAAACACAAGTAATTTACGCAGGCTTCTTGCAGTTAAATTTATTTCTGTAATATTTTTGGGGGTAGTAGTAAGTGAAGTCTATTTCTACTTGCTCCAGAAATCATTGTTTAAGGACTAGATTAAAACAAACACAAAACTAAAAATTCAAGGTCCTATATAGGTATGAACACTGGATTCAGTTTCTGTTCTGTATGGTGGTGGTGGCAGGGTGTGACTTGTAAGTAAAATGTAAGTATAAATTTGTATGTATATATCAAGTGGTGTAAAAATAAAGGCACTTAAAAATCAGCTCTACGATCATTTTAAAAGGTGAATTTGATTGTGCCCACCACTGGTTCCAAATGCCCACGGAATGCTCCCCCTAACAGTCTTGCCGTCTCCTTAATGAGAGCCGTCCCCCCGCGCCCCGGGCAGCCGAGGGGCGAGTGAGCGCCCCGCTCCGCAGCTCCTAGTGTTTCCCACCTGCAGAGCATCTCCCTCCTTCTCAGTGGCCGCCTGGGACCTCGAGCTGAGCTCATCCCCATCATGTTGATCCCCTCTGCTTGCCATGAATGTCTGGGCCTAGGTTCGGGCCATTCCCCTTTGGCTGGGACAAGGTGAGAATTTTTCAAAGGAAGTGCTTCCTGAGAAACTTAAATTTCTTACCCTAGTTCATGTACAGGCTAACCACAGTTTGGCTTGGCTGCTTCAGCTTTGGGGTTTTCCTCACTTCAACTCTGTGGGGAATCCCACCCAAAATCCCCTTTTTTCAGTCCTTGAGTGTCCCTCCTCATACGCACCTGTGTCAGAGGCAAAGGTGGTTAGTGGGTTAATGGGTTGGCTGCAAGTGGGAGAGAGAATCTTCACAGTGTTCTAAATGCATGGCTGTTTCTCCGTTAGTTATGAAGAAAGAGCTACTTAATCTCTTAAAGATAGTTCTTTATTTTTAACCTCAGCCTTCAGCTTCTAGCATGAGTGTCTGCCATAGTGTTCTCAGATGTGGTATCACTAATGGCTAACGTTTTTTGAGAACCACTATATTCTAGGCTCTGTCATGAATGCTTCACCTGGTTTATGTTCTCAGGCACTATATGAAGCAGGGACTATATTTTTCCCATTTTTCAAATGAGGACACTGAGGCTCAGAGAAGTTGTATGGCATGTTCATGGTCTCAGAGCTAGCAAGTAGCGGAGCCAGGGTTCTAGCATAGTCAGTTGGTTCACATAAACTGTATGTTTTTTGACAGGAGCCAGTTTGTTTGACCCAGGCAAGTGATTTGGAGAATTCTCAGTCTGAAATTGACTTACCCGTTCCTGCTATAAAGTCCTAGCTCAGTGATATTAGATATTAGGTCTTAATATAT
Organism: Tonatia bakeri; assembly: GCA_004024845.1. Classification (NCBI taxonomy): domain Eukaryota; kingdom Metazoa; phylum Chordata; class Mammalia; order Chiroptera; family Phyllostomidae; genus Tonatia; species Tonatia bakeri. Next base: position 101,558 of record PVIA01001417.1, read on the forward strand.
TCTTATGCTAGTTTTTCCTGACATGTTATTTATGACACAGTCCTTTCCTCTTGTTTGGTGCCAGTGCCATTTGGCCTTTTCTTTTCGTGTCCACTATAGGCTCTTTGTAGACTCAGTTGCTTTATATGGAGTGGAATTGGCCTTTCTAGAAACTTAGTGCAAATCATAAGTATATTAGATCCTTTCTTTCCTAAGGAATGAGGCTTCGGGCTGAAATTATCTAAAACCAGTATTGGGAAATTTTGCAATACTTTTTTAGAAACTTGCTTGGCTTATTTTATCGGTCCTTGAACTAGTTTTTCGGAAGGTGAGTTTATGATTTCTGTGCTCTGACCTTCTAGAGCACATCAAGACTAAATTAGAAAACAGTTTCAAAATGTCCTCTTGAGTGTTCTGCTTCTTGTAGTAAGTGCAAGTCTTGTGTCCATGCACAAGGGTGGCGGTTTGTCTGCTTATCTCTCGCACCCTGTTCACAGTCAGGCTCAGGTCCCATCCCCCTTTGTTTCCCACAGACATTGTATTGTGAGGAAATCCTACGTGATTTTGTCCCGAAGCTCTGTTAGAGAACCACTGTTTCCCTGCGAGAAAAGAGAGGAGGGAGGGAGGGAGGGAGGGAGATACAGAGTATTCTGCTGGCACTAGGAAGTATCCTCTTTATAGATAACTTCCTAATGCATAACCCACCAATCAGAATTTAACTAGGGAAGACAGAGGGCGTTGCATTCCTCTCTGAAAGTGCAGGCGCCTCTCTTTCTTTATTAGGCAATTGCACCTCTCAGTCTCGTTGAGGGAACTACAGGGAAGGCTTTGGTGGAAGGGCCTTGAGTGTAGTTTAGGTTTATAGCTTCCTTCAAAGGAGAGGGTTACATTTGAAAGATTTCATCTTGCTGTAATGATTTTTACTGTCATGTGTGTATGTGTAATATGTATTACACATATGTGTACATGTGTATATGTAATATATGTGTATATATAGAGAGATGAACTAGCTGATATTCCTTAAAATATGTATATAAGGGAACTAGCTAGTATTTCTTAAATCTAGAATTTGTTTTTTTAACTACCAGAAAAATTTGAAGGACACATTTTCATTTTCAGATGTATTTTTTTCTTTTTAAATTTTTGAAAGACTAAGTTGCTTTGATCATTGTGTAATGTTTATTTTTCAGGTTGTTACTATATTTCTTCACGTCTGTGGGATATTCACTGGTTCCTTTCTTTTTTCTTGACAGATTGCTGACTAAAGGCCAGAACGCACTAGTAGAGCTGCAGACGCAGAGACCAGTCGCGCTGGAGCTGTACAAAGACTTCAAGGAGCTGGGGAGGTTCATGCTGCGCTATGGTGGCTCCACGGTGGCCGCCGGCGTCGTCACCGAGGTACTTAAGAGCGGCCGCGCGGCTGTCCTTGGCCACGGTGTCTGTCTGTTTCCACTCTGTGCAGTGGCCACTGAGATTTCGTGGCCTAAGGGGAACACAGTTGTGGTATCAGAACAATAGTTTTTAAATTTATATTAAAAAATGAAGGGAAAGATGGAAAGAAAATGTTTGGTCTTGGAACTTCTCACAGTGAGACTTGCAGACTGTTCCCTCTGCCAGTAGTGAAGGGAGTCCATGAAAAATCTGGAAGTGCGCAGTCCAAACTGAGAGTTCACACTCTCAAAGTCAAGGAAATTTTTTCCCTTGAATTACTGGCTTTCAGGGCATTTGAAATGATTTGTTCAAAAAGTTTAGTTAACATATTAATGTTTTTGAAACAAACCTGTTATGTGAAGTACAATTAGCTTTTGGAGAAAATAACCAGAAATGGACCAGAAAATTTCAGTAATTTAAATTTTTTCTACATTATCATTATTAACATAAATCTTATGAATATTACATTTTAAGGGGAGATTTTTTTCATTTATGTAATTATTTTTTGCATAAAACTTATTGAAGCCATTTAACTGGATGTACACTTTGAACACAGGGCTTTAGTTTGCATCAAAGCCCAGCTGTAGGTGTGCACCTGAAAGGCCCCGGAGGCAGCCCGCCCGGAGTGCACTGCGCTCCAGTGACTCCGAGCGGCACAGGAGCCTCTCCCCTGACTCGTTCTTCTCCGGACCGGAGCAGAGGAACCCGCCTCCTGAGTCGTGAGTGTGAACCGCGGAGGTCACACAAAGACTCGGCGGACCGATTGGCACATAAAAAGCGTTCAGCAAATGCCATGTGATACCGCTGTCATCACCATCGCATTTAATCTGCCAAAGCATTTTTTATAAAAGAGCATTCTAAACATAAGATGCAGTTTCTTATGGAAGATAATGGGGAGATTATTGTTAATATCAGAAGTAGTATGACTAAGGAAGGGAAAAGTGGCGAGGAAAAAAGTTTCATCTTGATAAAATGGTTTTACTGCCATTTGCCTTTTGTAGTTTGTTCTTCTAATGTGAAGCATTAAATTTTAGCGAATATGTTTTTCTCTTTTACAGATAAAAGAATGATGGGTCAGAATTTCTACCACGTTTCCAAGTGCAAGGAAATAACTAACCTCTGTTTTTAAAGAATCCAGTTATTAAGGAAAAATGTGCAGTTGATATTTTTTTAAATGAGAGAAAATTAAAGCTATAATCAGCTGCAAAGAAGTATTAATTGTCACTACTGCAAGAATTTCAAGTTGCCAAGATGGTTTTAAAAACCAGCTTTCCCTTTGAAATGCTAGTGAGTGGATTTACTTTGCTGAGATTTGTGGAAACCATCGGGCATGTACATTAGAAGACGGTGGCTTATCATGAAATGAACCCTACTTCCAGCCAAACCGCAGAATGTTTACAGTTTCCCCTTGGGTTTCAACTCTACTGTATACATCTTAAGGAAAAATACTAAATTGGGTGGTTGAGGTAGTTAACATTTGACCAGCGCATTTTTTTTCTTTTTCTTTTTGATTAACTCTAAGATTTTCTGAAGATTATAATAAAGGTATTTTGTGTTGAGCATAAAAATGTTCTTCCTCCAACAAGTAAACTTTTGAAAGATTAGGTTGGAATTAGTGGAAACTTTCTTTGTTATTCAAGGTATTATTTAAGGTGTAAAACCAGTTAATAAACTCTCTTTGAGCATAGCAGCAAAATGTGTTTTGTTTCATACATGTGTACAAGATTCTCTACACTATCACTAAATGTGACTTTGGGGTTTTATGGGATCTTGGTCACCTAAGGTTTCCCAAGTGCTTTCATGTGATTTCTTGCTTTTTATCTTGATAGCGGATCAAATTCAGCCTCATTCATTTCCAATCATAATTTCACTTTTCCCATTCTCGCTTTGAGAACTGCACGTATGATGATGCTGTCTTTACCTGACACACCTGTGAGGACGAGTCGTGTTTTCTTAAAGCTTTAACAACAAGCTCCAAGGTAGATTTCGGTGGCAGGTACTGTCGGGCCGCCCCGGGTGCAGGCTGCTTTAGAGAGGTTTTGTCCTCAGCTGAGCCTGGGCTGCTGATCTGACGGACCGTATGCCAGACTTTACAGCTGGGAAGCCTGTGACTTGCGTACTGACGGCTGCCACAGACAGCAGCACTTTTTCTTCTTAACTGAAGGACAGCGTCCATGGTAAAGTGCACAGAGCGTAAGCACACTGCCTGGGGAGTGATCACAGAGGGAACATACCCATGTAATACATTTCTTTGCTAAGGAGTAGTTGTGCACTTGTCACTTCAGTGACCTTGCTAAGATAAAGTGTTTTGTTTCTATTGTGTATTCATTGGGAATTTAACAGGAACCCGATTTGAAGTGACTTAAGCAACAAAGAAAGAGTAGCGGTGGCCCTGGCTTTGGGTCAGTCTGGATGGAGCCACTCGTGCTGTTGCTGGTGTGGGTGTTGCCTCCGGGCTCTGTACAGAACCCCCTGAGGTTCTACATACATTTAGGTCCTCAGACCCTCATCCAGGGTGAGCACAGGCGAAAAGAGCATGTCTTTTCCCAGATGCCTTAAAAACATGGTATCATCGACTACAATTGAGTTTAATTTACTTCCTTGGGGCCTCCCTGGGGATTGATTTGAAGTGAGCATCATTCAGAACACCTAGCTGAGGATTGTGGGGGGCTGGCAGGTCAGGGCACTATGAGGAAGGGAAGTGGGTTGTGAGGGTGGTGGCAGAAACAAGAAATATCTACTCTACAAGGCCATGATATAATTAGGAATTATAAGTAAGAATTTAGCGTGAAGTGCATAATAATAACAGTCATAGAGATGAATTAGTTTATTCCTCAAATTGTGATAAAGTACAGCCCTTTTTAAAAACGATTTAATTTATTCATTTATAGAGAGAGAGGAGGGGAGGGAGGAGAGGGAGTGAAACATCAGTGTGAGAGAGCAACATCAATTGGTTGCCTCTTATACGTGCCCCAAATGGGAACCAAGTCCGCAACCCAGGCATGTGTCCCGATCAGGAGTCAAACCCGGGACCCATCACTTTGCAGGACCATGCCCTACCAACTAAGCCACACTGTTCAGGGCTAAAGTGCAGTCTTTTTGTGTACATTATGTTTACAGTTGGTTGTTGAAGGTGGGGATGACTTTAGAAAATTTGGAAAATACAGAAAGTAGAGGGAAGTGTAAAACTCACCCATAGTTCCATTGGCTAAATATTACTGCTGCTAACATTTTGGTGTATTTCCTTTCTGCCTCTCCAGTGCATATTCATTTTTTTTTTTACATAGTTGTGATCATTAGTTAATATCTTTTCATTTTAAGGTAGTCTGTATTTTTCAATGGAAATATTAGTAGCTTTTAAAAATCATGTAAATATAAAATTACAGACCCTAGTGAATAGGAGTTAGTCAACATCATGAATAAATAAAAAATACTTTTAGAAAAGAAGGGCCAGTAAAAACTGTTGGGTCATCATCCTCCACTTTCCCTCTACAGTAGCCATGGAAATATATGAATAGAAAAACATTCCTTTCTCCCTAAACATGAACCGCCATATTCCAGGCACAGGAGAGAGCTCTGCAGCTCAGGTCTTTGTACGGCTAACAGTCCAGCCAGGGGGTGGTTTCAGTTCCATAAACTACAAGTGAGAATTAATAGCACAAAACATGCAGGAAGAATGTATTCTAGGGACAATGCAGAAGGGACTAGGTAGGGTAGGGGGGCATTAATCCAGAAGTAAAATTTTACTTATAGAAAAGATAACTTTTGAGTCCAAGTAGCTGAACCTGTAATCACAACCTCTCTCCTGCCAATTCAGAAATTAGTCTGTAGTGCACGTGACTGTTAAATGAATGAAAGAATTAGTGCTGGATGATTTAAGTTCTGTCTGTATTTCTGAAGGTTGCAAGTTATTCCATTACAATGCTGTGTGTGAAGGGGCTGTTTCTATTATGAAGGAAAAAAAAACCAAAACAAAACTTGTTATAAGCAAACCTGAGAACTGCTTCTGGCTGTCCTCCTGTCGGTGAGCCAGAGCCCCCCAGTGTGGCATCTCTCCTGACCTGGAGTGAGCCCCTTGCGCCTGAAGATTCAAGTGTATTCATAGTGTAGGAAGCTAAACCAGTCAACTGGCTGGCTGCCAGGGATCCTACTGGCCCTCAAGGGGACTTTGAGGTGGCTGAAGGTAATTGCTACATTCTTACTTTCCAACACTGGACTTGGATATATTTTAATTTAAAGATGATTTTAAAATACAGTAACAGGCCTGTGGAAACATCTGCAGTGCATGAGTAGTTTTTTCAACATGTGGCGGCAAAAACCTTTCATGTGCATGGCAGGAAACAGAGTTTTCTTTAACTGCTGCATGGTGTCTGTAAGTGTTAAATAGGGTGTCAGGGTGGAGAAAAGAATCAATTTACGTTAGAAATGAGTACATAAGAACCTGACTCATAAGAGGAAAATTCAAATATTCATTGAACACTGTAAAAATAATTAATAATCTCAGGAATTGTAATTGATGCCATAGAAGTTGTCTTTGGGAGCCACCCCTAGAATTCAGATAGCTGAAAATGAAGACCCTAGGATTGCACAGGAAGAGAGGGCACTGTATTTGATGTAAGACATCACAAAGGGATTATAGCCACTTTTTCTGTTAAAAAGTTTAAAAATTTTTTTTAAACCTTCTGCCAATTTTTTTATTTATTTTTATTTTTTTAGATTATTTATCTTTAGAGAGGGAAGGGAGAGGGAGAGAGAGAGAAACATCAATGTGCGGTTGCTGGGGGACATGGCCTGTAACCTAGGCATGTGCCCTGACTGGGAATCGAACCTGCGATGCCTGGTTCGCAGCCCACGCTCAATCCACTGAGCTATGCCAGCCAGGGCTAAAAAGTTTAAAATTTTAAGATTAAAACAAAGCTTGGGGACAAAACAAACCCCAAAAAGTTATCTTCAGGGAAACATGACATTAGCCTTGGTCTTTTTTTGCAGCACAGAATTCCAAAAGACAAAGGGGTATAGGAGCCAAATATGCAGAACTTCAAGTTAGAAGGGTTGTAATGTACAAATTCGTTACTCAGCTGTGGCATTGTGTGTAGGCGAAGGTAAGAAGGTCTCAGATGTCCTGGGGGAGAGAAGAGAGTAGGGAGGCAGAATTTAAAGTGTTCACCATAAACAGATAGTTCAAAGGTTTAAGATTGGGTGGGGAGGATCATGGTAGGAATTCTGCAGCAAGCACACCATTTGTCGATGCCAGTAGTCGAAGACCACTAAGGCACAACTGTAGTCAAGATTATTTTTACTGAGGCTTGTTGCAGCAACAGAGACCACACACCTTGGTGCTTCTCAGTAAAAAGGTGTAAGGAGGGATTTGTTGAAGAATTTGAGCACGGGTAGGTAATTTTCGAGGGTACAAGTGAGTGAGGGTCTCTTCTGGATTGGATGCTGTCAGAGGTGGGGGTAATTCCGTAATTGGGTTTCAGTTTTTATCTAGGAGGTAGAAAAGAAATGGGACAAGGTAAAGCAAGCTGCAGCCGTTGCTGGTGCCAGCCACAAGAGGGGGCTACCAAGTCATTTTTTGGCTTGCACGTTGACTTTCGGTCCAGGTTCATCAGGATCACAGAGCAGAGATCTGGGAATTGGTAATGTTTAGTAGGAGAGCCCTGTGGCCAAGCTTCAAGTGCCAGGCCAGCTTCTAGTCCCCAGAAGGCCCCTTTTTGTTCTCACATTGAAACCACTTAAATGTGCAGAAGTGAATTAATAGTATCAAACAAAATAATGAAACAGGTCAATTAAATTACACCTCAAACGTGAGAACATGAAAAAGACACATTCACACTGGACAGGTAATGTGTGCTATTTACAAAAGATATGCCTAAAATAAAACCAGAGATTGCAGGAAAAAAAGCATAAATGTGTCAGGGAAGTAAAAATACCACCTGTTGGGTGTCTGCCGTGGGCTGGGCAGTTTCACACAATAGTTTATTTAATACCACGCTTTTATAATTATAGGAGGCAGGCATTATTAACTTCAGCCTACAGATAAGAAAACAAGTTCAGAGAGGTTAATAAAAACCAATAAATGAAGTACAGATCCATGACTTCAAGTTGCATTTAATTCTGACTGGAAGGTGTGTTCATAGTGCTACACTGCTTCTCCAGAAATCGGGAATGACCGTTCATGCTGGACTAGGAATTTAAAGCCAGCAAACAAAACAACCTTGACCATGATCATGAGAACCATTTCGTGTTGATAAGAGGTACCATCGTGAGTGCAAGAATAAAACTCAGTACCAAATAGCATTAAAATGCATAATGAAAATTTACTAGGAATTAAAAAAAATAGTAATTGTATTTACAATTACTAAGGGAGTCTCAACAGCACTGCCTTATAGGTCATGGAGACAAAGAAAGCAGAGAGGACTTGAGTAACAGAGTGGAAAGGAGGAACATATGCGAAGAGAATACAGTTATAAGTCACGTTTCCCTCGAGAATTTGACACTGAGGTAAATAATACTGCTCTTGGAGAGCTGCGTTGCAAGGGCAACTCAGTGGATCAGACCATAGAATGGATTACGTTTCAGCTTTAGAATGTCTTAAACAGATGAAGCTCCCCTTCCTGTGCTGCAGATGATGGAGGTATTGGCTATGGGATATAAAGTGGCTGGGGGAAATATTTAAATCTTTAATATTTAATAAGCAAAAGGTGGAAATATAAATAAGCAAGAATAGACTTTAAAAAATGACCACATAAGTTTAAAATCAACCAAATATAAGTTTTAAAAATATAAAAGTGAAACTAAAAACTGGTATTTCAATTAAACAGATTTGCTACAACTAAAAAAAGAATTAGTGACAAATATATAGTACATATGAACAAATATGTAATATATAACATACATATAATGTGTAAGTAGAATTAGTATAGCCTTAAATATTTGATTATCAACACATATTAAAATAAATTATCTAAACATTTAACTAAAAAACCTAGAAAAGATACAACTGTTTGCCTGGGGTGTCCAGAGCTTACTGTTTTCTGTTGGGTTGTTCATTTTTCTCACCAATTTGTAGAAATTCTTACGTGCCTGATGGGTGTGAATCTTGTGTGTGTTGTATCTCACACATGTTTGCAGTTCCTATCTTTGTCTCCACAGTACATCCAGGAAGGTGGGGCTGCCTTAGCAGCCCGTGTTCAGGGTGGAGCGGTCCTTCTGAGAGAAGGCAGCCAAGGCAGAGAAGCCGGTGGGCTGTGGGAAAGAGGCTCTGTCCCCAGTCACCTCTGCAGGGTGCGGCAGAAATGCGTTGAAGAAAAAGTACGTGGTTTAGAGGTGAAAGGATTAAAGTTCATCCCTGACTGACTATGATGCAATCATGTACAAATTAACCTCTCTGAGGCTCAGTTTCTGCTACAAAATTGTGTGTGGGGGGTGGTAATAACACTTGCTTTACGGAAAAGTATCGTGTGGAATAAATGAGTAGAGACATGGAAAGGACTTGCTTCGGGGCCTGGCACTCAATCAACCTTTGAGCCATGTACATTTAACAGTGTGAGCCCAGTAACATGACACACACACAAGCCTTCTAAGAACTTCATTTTTATTTTAATTTATTTTTTAAAAAGATTTTATTTATTTACTTTTAGAGAGAGGGGAAGGGAGAGAGAAAGAGAGGGAGAGGAACCGGAGAGATACATAGATCAGTGGCCTCTCACATGCCCCCAGCTGGGGACCTGGCCCACAACCCAGGCTTCTGCTCTGACTGGGAATCGAAAAGGTGACCCTTTCGCTCGCAGGCCAGCACTCAATCCACGGGGTCACACCAGCCAGGGTGCCTTCTAAGAATTCTGAAGGACCGTGAACACGTAAGCTGACACGAGTTTAACATATCATCCATTTCTCATAATGTACTCGAAGTCTGTGAAATACTTGAGAACTCCATTCCGAGTCTGGAGACTGGAATGTTCTCTGAGTGTCAGGCCACCTCCCCCTTTCACTGGCTGGCAAATGAAGGTGCTGGGGCTGGGAATGAGGAGGAGACTCACTCCGGAGCAGGGGACGAGTGGGGATCACCTAAGTGAACAACTGTCAAGGAGCACGTCAGGAGTTTGTCAGGAGTTTTCTTACTATGGCTGGAACAACGACACTTTTGATGTTGGAGAACTTCATAGGTGGAAAATTTTTGCCCTGTAGCTCGTATATAGACTCTTACGATCCATCTACAGGGAAGGTGTACTGCCAAGTGCCAAACAGTGGGAAAGAAGAGGTGAGTGAGTATTCTTCACGTACAGAAGACCAGGATGGTCTTCGAATGTCGGTGAATTATTATTTGTCACTTAATTTTCTGGAAGCAAGGTGGGGCTGGGAAAAAGTGTAGACTTGTTACGTATTAGCAGAAGGCAGATTTTAGTTTTGGGAAAGTTTACTTTGTAACTGGACAGACAGATACAATGAACAAATCTCAGGTTGTTATTTGTAGGAGCAAGTCATTAATCTAGGCAAGCTAAGACACAGACACAATTCTCAGACATTTCTTAATTGGCATCTAGTAAAATGTATTATTCATAAGAATTATTAGTGCTCCCTCTTCTCTACCCAGTGTTGCCTAAACTTGCCATTATATCCATGGATTTCTAAAGCAACATGTTACTTTGTTACAACATAAAATTAAAAACCCCAGGCATTTATTCTATATTATCCTTTAATAATTCTTCACCTTTTCAAAATACCTACTACAATAAAAATGATCATTCAGTGGTGAAATTCAAATCAAATTTTCATATATTTTTAGAGTTAAATTTAGCAGCATCCTTTTTCTTACTCAATGAGTGCTTAATGTCACACACATTGAAAATTTTTAGTGACGTGGACTTAATTTTATTCGAAGAATTCTGTAAAGTATTTGAAATACACTTTATTAGTTATCAGTTACTACACTGAGAATGAAGATATATCTGGGCTGATAAATGTAAAGGCATCTAATGCCTAATGGATTTTAAGTTATTTTTTTAAAGTACAAGGAGCTAGAATATGTAAGATAATTGTAGCCTTAATATGTAATGAAGTACAATGTGCAAGTTTTTTGGGGGAGAACTAGCTTATTTTTCTGTGTTAATATTTTAAATCTGTTTTGCATGAAAAAGAACCTTGCCTTCTGAATTAAAGGTTGCAGATACTGGCTAATGTTAGTTAATATGTACCCACGCTTTTGTTTGTTTTAGACAGCATTGGACAGATGTGGGAAATCCACCTCTGTTTGCCAGCCCTCCTTATCTCAGAATGTTCCCCAAAGTGCAGTTAAAAATGAAAAAATGGCAACTTCAGTTGCAATATTTTTTGCAGTGAATGGCATATGCATTTTTGAATTATGGATGTACCTGCTAGTAGAGGATTAAATGTTTTGGACTTCCTAACTATGTAACTTACAAATATTCTATCTGATCCCATAAGGTCCCATATGGTGACCTTATTTTTCCTGGCTTGAAAAATATGGTCACCATACAAACTACTTGCCCAATTTCCCTGAAATTCACTCACAGAAAGTGCCACTGGTGTTCCTCACAGTGGATCCCATTCATTCAGCTTTTGTTATTTACTTCGCACACACTAAGCTCCTTAGTATACATTGTCCCAAATATAAGTGATAACCTACAAATTAAACTCTGTCATCATCCCTATTTTACAGAGGACAGTGTGCCAACACTCTGATTTGCACGCTCAGGCTTTGACCAGTGGTCTCTCTCTCTCTCTCTCACGCACACGCACACGCACACGCACACGTGGTCTGGTAGTACTTGCATTAGAGCTTTGCAGTCAAAGCACAGACTAGGGTCCAACAGCCTGGCTTAGAAGACCATCTGCACCACTTAGGTGTCTGTGGTCTTGACCTAGAGCTGAACTTCCCTGTGCCTCAGTCTCCTTGTCTAGGAAACAGGGACAATCACATCTACTTCCTAGTGTTGTTCCGAGGGTCAAACAGACTGGTTGACACAACACCCTTAGTGTCTGGCATATAGGATGTGTTCTAAGTATTGTACACATTTGTATGTAATATTATAATACTGTTTAGTAGGTTAATCTATATTCTATATTAAATAGACATATGACATAAAACAATTTAGAAAATATGACTGGGACTGAGTTTGCTGCTTATCAAAAGGATTAGATTTTACATGACTAGGAAGATTATATTTTTACATCGACAACTGTGAAGATTAGGCTTTGCTCTGACTGCTGTAGCAAGAACGCTTCTCCAATTGGCTGGCAACAGGGTGTCTGTCCACGAGTCCGCACTTGGTGGTGGGGATCACGAAAGCCCACTTGTCCTCTCTCATCCTTTCTGCAGGTCCATATTAGATATTCAGGTTTTGAGATAAAGCTGTCACCTTTCCAGAAATTTCTCATTAAGACAAGAATCATTTAATACCTTATTTCAGCTCTCTGAAAGTGGCTTTGTTCACATGAAAGGAACAGGAGAGAAGTGTAGATCAGATTTTGGATAAGAGGGCCAGCATAAGCTCTGGTGGCTGCATTTTCAGGTCATGTGATACAGGAAATGAGCTGCGGCTGCCTGAAGAGCCTGTGGGAAAGGATTCTGGGGCTGAGCCTGTGGCCCAGTGGTGGAAAAAGGCTGTGATTATAAACGTTTGTCGTGCAAGTGAGAGAGGAGAGGGTGGAACACAGCCTGTGGATTCGCCAGCTTTAGAAAAGGCATTGCTTGGCATCGACTAAGAGAGGAGAAGGGCAGCAGATGACCTGAAAGTTTATTCTGTCTGCATTAACTGACCTTGCACATACCTTCCCATGTACTATTTCCTTTTGGATATAGTTCTCAAATTGGGTGCCCAGACTAACTGGTCAGCCACAGAGACCCTTCTCTCCAGCAGAGGCTTCTTTCATTGGGCACAGATGGGCAGGGAGCAAGGAGCAGGGACTATGATTATCCCAGAGCAGGCCAGCTGGTGGTCTTGGCAGCCACAAAGATCTCAGTTTGGATCTTGCTTCTGCCCATTACTGGCTGTGTGACCTCTGGCAAGTTGCTTGAGCATCTTTGTGCTTCAATTTTTTTCATCTATAAATGTGCAAAGCAATACTCATGTTACAGAATTTTAAAAGGAGTTAAATGAAATAATTTGTGTAAAGCATTTAGCATATTTCCTTATATATAAAAATTAGCTGGTAAATTACCAATATGACTGGTCATTCCAAGTTGGACGACAGTGATTTCAAACAAAATTTTAGATTTTACCTGACATGTCAGAGCTGAAATAAGTTTAGAGATTATACTCATCTCATTTCCTCTCTCATATATTTTTAAAAATCTGTATTTTGAAATGATTGAAAATGTACATGTTACCATTCAAATAGCTGCTTTCTAGTTATCTGACTGCACATTCTGGATGCATCGGTCCAAATGGAGCATTTTTCTCTGTCTTTGTGGTGCCCCTGCTTTGCTGGTCACATGAACACCACCTTGTGGGTAAGTCAGTCCTGGGAAGTGCTGGATAGTTGAAATTAGGCAGAAAAACATAATTGGCATGTATGGATTCTGGATTCATGCAACCCCTCGGGTGCAACAGTTTCAAAGCGATCCTCCCCAATTTGCTGCTCCTTAAAGGTAGAGGCTGCGGTGGAGGCCGCCAGAGCCGCATTCCCTGGATGGGCGTCCCGAAGCCCGCAGGAGCGCTCACAGGTGCTGCACAGGCTGGCGGACTTGCTGGAGCAGTCCCTGGAGGAGCTGGCTCAGGCCGAATCCAAGGACCAAGGTGAGAGCCTGCGTGTCTGCAGAGCTGTCTCTGCCCTGCCTCTTCTATCTTCCGGGACCTCTCTCTAGCAGAGCCAGGTGGCCGCGTGCAGGTATCTCTTACTGAATGCTTTGTGGAAAGTACAATCCATTGTGCAGATGCTGGGATTCATCCCCTCCTTCCGGTTTGTCAGATGATCTCTTGCCTCTTAACCATAATGTAGGGAACTGGGCACTTTCTTCATGTTACCCCTGCTGTGACCACCAGAAAGCGGGCGTGCTTTTCGACAGAGGGAGACATGGACGCCAAGCTGCCCAAGGCCTCTGCAGGCTGAGTGGCCAAAGCGAGTCACCACCCAAACCAATTTCAAGGGTCAGGGAAACAAATACTCTGTTCAGTGGAAGGAACTGCAAGATGTATGTATGTCTAAGGGCATGGATCTGTGGAGGGAGGAGGAACTAGGGTTGATCATGCATCTTCCACCAATTCTAAGTCAAGAATTTCAAAGCAGAGATAATGTGAAGAGCAGGTGCACAGCCACATTACTCGGAAAGATGTCTGAGATACCACCATTCTACTTCCGACACCATTGCCCAGTTTTTTAAAACTCCTTCCCAGAAGTTAGGGTAATGGAGTAAATGTCTGTAAATCCTTGCAATAATATCTGTTAGGAAAAGCCCAGATTGTTTAAAATTGTATGTCTGCTGTAAACCAGCGTAGAGTTAGGCAACAGCCTGGACCCCAGGCCCCCCACCGCAGCACTGCCCCAGCCCTTAAGAAGGAAATGTTTACTGCGGAGCTGCTGACACTGCAGTGTCCGGGCCACGCTCAGGGTTACTAAGTAACAAGCCAGGTCAGCTTAGGGTTTATTTTTGTTCAGTCCAGGGGCTAGATGTGTGCGGGCCACACGATGGGTGACAAAGTGCCACACAGCATCCCATGCCAGGAGTCCCCATTGTTGTTCTGCCACGTGTCCGTCTTAACAACTCCACCATGTGTTGGAGGGACATTTAATACACATCACGTGTTTACGAAAATGGTTTTCTGTGATGTGCAAAGACAGCTGTCTTTACACCCATGGTTCCAACCCCTCTGTAGCATGTGCAAAGCTTTCGACTCTGAAACGACAGAGCTGGTGTGGGTGAAGTGGTAGCATCTGGCAAGTTCATGAGGATGGCTCTGAATTGCTCAGTCAGTCCATAAAGCAAACATCATTTTACTCAACTTTAACCACCCCCACCTCGTCTTATAACCTTGTATCTAATTATTGCATGGTTTTATCAATGCATGATCTATGTTTTGTGTATTCAATGAATGTCCGTCCCTGGCTGGAAGGACTGGAGGTGACTTCTGCATGACGGTATCTCCACTGTCCATGGGGAAATGCTCTGACCATGCTTTTTGTTGTTGACTTCTTACAGGGAAAACCGTAGCGCTGGCGAGAGCCATGGACATTCCCCGGTCTGTTCAGAACTTCCGGTTCTTCGCCTCCTCCATCCTGCACCACACGTCAGAGTGCACCCAGATGGACCACGTGGGCTGTCTGCACTACACCGTGCGGACCCCCGTGGGGATCGGTAGGTGCTGCTCCGTGGAAGACTGGAGCATGGGTGCACACAGACATGCTCAGTCAGCTCCATAGAATTGATGTGCAGGAAAAGGCTCAGGAAAAGGAAGGAGCTGATTTCTTCTACTTTGATTGACATGTTGTTGGCCTTAAAAATCGATTTCTAGTTTATTTTCTGTGTGAAATTCCCTGCTTATTCCTGGAAGATTGTCCTTACAAAATCACAGGGAAAAGATGGTGCTGCGAGTAAATTTGCAAGCCAGTATATTCCCTTTGCAACTAAGAAAACAAAGTCTATTTCTAGAGAGTTGCAGTGAAGAGCATGGCTGCTGGGTGTGTGGGGGCAAGGGACGTAGCCTTTCTGTGCTCCAGTATTCTCACCTGAGAAACGGGGAGGATGGCTTCATTCTGTCTTTTTATATTCTTATACAAATTAAACAAGCTAATAAGTGTAGAATACTTATAACAGTGCCAGGAATGTGGTAAATAAGCCTTGACTGAATTATCTACTTTCCTCCTTCAGTTCTGTGCCTCCTGCCCTTTGAGGACCCATAAATATCTGCAATGACTCCAAATATCCACTAGATGCCACTGTTTCCACTAAAAACCCCAACTACACATACTTTACTAATTAACATTTTATGATGGGATGAACGAATATAAATTAAAAGGAAAGAAAATGGGACATTTCATCACTTTGATTATTTGAACCCTTCAGAAGTGGTATTTTCAAGGCATTTTAAAAAACTCAGACATCCTCCTCAGAAGTATGCTGATATATTATAATGGTGCAAAAATATTGGTACCCCCTCAAGAAAAGATTTTTCAATGGGAAATTTAATACTATAAAATATATTTACCTTTATAGGACAGAATTGGAGGCAGATTATAAAATAAGGTGCATCCATTTACTTATTTGTAAGGCAGCTTTTATTTTTACCAGTGTTCCATGGTTGGGAGGCTGGACGCTTTCGTACAATTACAAGGAGGCACATGCTAGTTGCTGTCTCTGTTTCTTATCCAGAAAGCCTGTCTGATCAGGATACAGGTGAGAACCTGGAGAGAATTTTTTCATGCAAAAATACTCTGGCTAGCTAAAATAGTCCGACTATGGAATTCACTGTCTGCGAATGTATTTGCTCTCATTTTACAAATAATTTTTAAGAACTTGAGCTTTGATGTCTCAATCCATAACAGATTAGAAGCAAAGTTGAAGAGGCTTTGGAGAAATGGTAGCTGCACAGTTTAAAGACGAGGAGGGAGAGGCCCACTCACATGTGAAGATCAGTCCATAAATGGCAAAACTTGCCGCTTTATGGGAATGTTCAGTGACAAGTGACAGCCATTGAGCCCTGAAACGTACTGGTGTTCATAAATACAATTGTCAGTCATCATAGTTTTAAAGGACACAGTTGTCTGTGATACATTTTAGTGATTTCCCAGAGGCTGGCTACAAATAAGCAAAGTCTGGGCTTTTAGGAGCTGAAGTTTCATTCAGCAGGAAGGACCCGGTTAGTAAACGCCGTCGGGCTAGTTCGCTTGGAGGGCCGAGTGACCATTCCACTGCCTCTGCTCTCTGCCAGCTGGGCTGATCAGTCCCTGGAACTTGCCGCTCTACTTGCTGACCTGGAAGATCGCTCCGGCGATTGCTGCTGGCAACACGGTGATAGCCAAGCCCAGCGAGCTGACTTCAGTGACCGCGTGGATGATGTGTAAGCTCCTGGAGAAAGCAGGTAATAGGGTGTTTGAGTCTCACTGAGGACCAGCCTTGGGGCTCTGCATTTCGTACGCTTCAACCCCTCGAAGGTCGCTGACATGTAAAAAGTTATTTCGGAAAGAAATGTGCTCAGCAGCAGAACAGATTCCACTGACATCTTTGGTTTTTGTCTCGAGGTTCCTTTTCTGAGAAATCCCCTTCATCCGTGGGGTTTGCTCACGGGGCTTCCTCTGTTCAACTGCGGGATGTGCCGCTGCAGGACCGTTCCTCCCTGCAGGGGTCCTGGTGCAAGGAGCACAGGATAGGAGCACAGCCCAGGCTTAAGGAGCCCAACAAACCAGACAGCAGCCTGCTCCAGAGGGCATCTGTGATAGTCATTTTAAACCTTATGTTGGAACCACAAGTTCATCCTGCTGAAAATAAGGATAATACTAGGTACTCTTTGTATGGCTGTAGAAAGGTGATAGAAAGAGCCCATTTTCAAGGGATTTGAAATACATTCCTCAGTTTTCCCTGCATTTGGAATCACTACTCAGCAGCTGATATAATCTGGCTTCTTGTCCTCTTTCTGGTACTGATGTAATGGCCACGTTCAGCGTGTGTTCCTGGTTTAGTGCCAGGGTGTTCAGCCTGACGCTGCCCCAGGGTTGGAAGGGGGGAGCAGGAAGCCTGTCCTCTACCCCACGAGAAAGGCCTGTCAGGGCCCTCAGCTCTTGTTTCCACAGCTTGAGTAGAAAGGATGGGGGTGGGGGTGGGGAAGGGGCTGTCTTGCCCGCTCTGTTGGTCTCTGCTGTGCCTGCCTCCTGCAAGCCCATGAGAAGACACTGCTACCCCTTGCCCATGTCCACTGAGTGGGCATTTGGGAAGAGCCCATCTCTCTCTTGGTCTGTGTCTACTGGGTACCTTTTCTCTCAAAGCAAAAACATATGCAGAGGCTCCAGAAAAGTTGAGCCAGTTCTTTAAGATTTTTATGGCAAGTTAAACCATGCCTGTTTCGGGAAGAGCACGGGGCCTTGTGGCGCTGGTGTGGTGGCCCATTTCCCTTGTGTCCTCCAAGGGAAGGGAGCCTCCCCCTCCTCTGGGGGGTTACATCTGTGGATGCCCCAGCCTCTTCCGGGTGTCCGACAGGAATGTGCCTCCCTCTCTTGTGTTCCTGACTGTGTCATCCCTCCCTTGCACAAGATATCATGCTTCAATCCCAGGGTTTACAAAATTGAGTCTGTAGTGTCTGCAAAGGACTGAGGCATTTCCTCCCTGCCTTCTGACTGTAGGTGGATTCCCTTGCATGAGACAGGAGGGCAGCCCAAACTCTGCTCTGATCCACACCAGGGAGGGCGCCCTGCAGGTGGGAAGGGGCTGCCCAGCTGCCTTCCAGACACCACTGTCTTCTGAACTCGACCACCTCTTCCTTGAGGATGACTTCTCTTCCCTAACCTCTCTCCCTGGTCACAGAGCCCAGAGCCTGGCCTGGGTGAAAACTTTATGTTTCCATCTGTTTGCACAGCATTGCTCTTATTTCTTACAAGAGACTAAACTTATGATACCAATACGGTCTCTCCTGCCCTCCGACCCCAGGCTGGCTTTGCTATGCTTCCCTCCTCTAACAAAGATTGAGAAGAGGATGCCCGGCTTGCACCTGTGTGAACCCTCAGTTTCTCCCCCAGGGTTGGAGGAGGTGTGAATCACAGCTACACAACCCTGCTTCAGAGCACTGGGAGAGAAACCTTTAATAGTGCAGGGAGGAGAAAGCTGAGGTCACCTCCGGGTACATTCGGGGTGTTTCCAGAGCTGGCTTCCCCAGTCCCATGTGTCCAAACAGACTCAATGGATAACCTTCCTTTGAAATAAAATAATTTTAACAAGTATGCAGTGAATACTTCTTTGGGAGTCCTAGAATATTCATTTTTTTTCTTGGGGGCACCAATGTTTGCCCTCATTTCTGGAGTGTCCACGGATGAGGTTTTCTGGGTCCTCCCTATTGGCTTTTGTTCTGATCTACTGAAGCTTCAGCTTCTTGTCACCCGCTGTATCCTAGCTTTGGAGGGGCTCTGTTCCCTTCCTGGCTGGGAGCACCCACCCTGAGTGTTCCCAGTTGTTATTTGCCCGTTAAATTGCCTTCCTTCCCTTATAAATGGAATCTCTTAAGAGTAGAGCTCAGATATCCCTTTAAAAGTGTCATTAATGTCTTGATCAACTGGCAACACAGTACTGAGAAACACTGGCCAGCAGGTGGCTTTGACACTGGAGCTCAGGAACACGTAATCAAAATGTTAGTGCCGGCCGAAACCAGCTCGTTATCCTGTGGTGATAAATATGAGGAGTTTCCACGTTTCCTCTCTCCCTTGGTTCAAATGCTACTGTAAACGCCACAAGTGATTCCATCCACTTCTTGCCTTCAGGGTTTATAACACCGAAGAGTCCACCTTCTTGTGCCCACTGTGTGCCCCACCCCCGCATCCAAATATCTGACAAACATCCACATGTCTGATATTTGGTGGAGAGGTAGGGTCCTGACTTGCCAACGGTGGGAAACTTGTTATTGTTTTCCTCCCATCAGCCAGGGGGAGGACCTCTCGCCTAGAGCCTTCTTTGCCCCACCACCTGGCCCAGCTGCTTTCCCCTGGTGCCTGGCTCTGGGCAGGCCCCTCAGCTGGCAGTGCCGTCTGGCCCAGAAGTTTGACCTGAGTAGATATCAACAAGGGTGCACAATGGGTGTAGAGGTGGCATCGCTGAAAGTGAGGCTCTGTGGACATCATCATGATTCCCTGAAGCTTCCCCGCCGTCTCCTTGGGGGCTCGCCTGAACGGGCCTCGGCTGAACTCCTCAAGGAGTTTGGGCCAAGGCTGTGGCTCTGTGGGCAGGTGTTCTGGATGATAATAGGTCACCAATGTAAAAATATTATTTATACTTGAAAAGCGTATTGTTGGAGAGAATGTTTTACTCCAAGAGGGAGAGTGCCTGACCTGGAGCAAGGGACCAATACTAGTGGTGGGAAGTAGTTGAAAACATTCATGTGTAGGCCAGTGTTAGGGGCGGGGTGGGGATGGTTTCTGCCCCTGCTTTACCTCAAGCCCCAGGACACCGAGGGCATAAACTCAACTGCCTCCAGGCCAACCCTAAGAATGTTCAGGACACAACACAAATTGCTCATAGTTTTTTTTGTTTGTTTGTTTCTGGACACTTGAAGTTATCCAAAGTGAAAAACCATTTCTAATTTGTATAAAGTACACTAAGCATGCATTCATCCATTTATGTAACAATTCTTTCTCGGCCTTCTACGCCCAGTGTTGCCTCTTATTGGTTGTTATCTGGCTTCACTGTGCCCCAGTTTCTCATGGAAAAGGCAAGAATATTTGTACTACCTACCTGACGAAGGTGTTGGCAGGTCTGGCGGGTAAACCACGAACAGCAGGGACTGACCCACAGTCAGCACCCGTGAATGTGAGTTGGCACTCACTGGTGTTCATTCTGTGTGGCAAACCAGGCTGCATGCAGGAACACATGCAATGGAGAGCAGAACCCCCCACCCTGCCCCGACAGATGCTGTTTCCGCCCTTACCTTCTAGCGGTGGCTCGGTAATACACAGGTAACACCAAAAACTGCATAAGTACGTAGATTCCTGAGACGTGGGGAGTAGGGCCTGATGATGGAAAAGACTACGGCATCCATTTGTGGGTGTTCTTGGTGCTGTAAGTCAGTCCTTGGGTGTAATGGTGCATCTCCACCATGGGGCACAGGCCCTTCAGCTCAAAACCTGCCTTCCTGGACGGGACCCCTCCTTCACTCCCTGGGCCGACAGTCAATCTCTTCCCTGGGTCTTGCAGCATTTTCATTCCCCTCTGCTGACACTTTTACACTGAACGGTGACTCCTGGTGCCCACGTGAAGCAGGGCTCTCTTCCCTCACAGGGCTTGACCCACCTGGGGGTATCGCTGCATCCTCAGCCCCCTGAGGCCTGGTCAGTTTTATGGGCTGAACAGTGCAGAATGTTGTACTGTACCCTGCACTTTTATAGGGCAAAGCACCCGGAGAAATTCCACCTAGGTGTGTGCTGGGCAGAGGTGATGCTGTTGTTCTTTTACTAGTGAACCAGGGATAGCCGTAAGATCCCACTCCCACCTATTGGACTTTCAAAGAGAATCTCCGTGTAACCTGAAGTCCTTGACACACTGAGAAGACTTTCTGTATCGGATACTGTTTCCCATCCAGGTGTGCCACCGGGTGTGGTAAACATTGTGTTCGGGACGGGGCCCAGGGTGGGCGAGGCCCTGGTGTCCCACCCGGAGGTGCCCCTCATCTCCTTTACCGGGAGCCAGCCCACAGCTGAGCGGATCACACGGCTGAGTGCTCCCCACTGCAAGAAGCTCTCCCTGGAGCTGGGGGGCAAGAACCCCGCCATCGTCTTTGAGGACGCCAACCTGGAGGAGTGTGTTCCCACCACTGTCAGGTCTAGCTTTGCCAACCAGGTACGTCCTCTGGGTTGTCGTTTGTTTGTTGTTTGTTGTTTTAACTCTGCCGCCCCATCGAGCAGGATCCGTGTCAGCGCAGTGCAAAGCCAGGAGTGAGTAAGTCAATCCAGTCCTGTTTCAGTGGAAGGAGAGTTGTTAACTTTGCGTTATTCCGTCTGTTCAACCCCAGTGTCCATCCGTAGCCTCGTTGGGTCGCAGCTTCTGTTCAGCAAGCTCCTTTTCTTGAGTTACACAAGTTTTCTCAGGGAGCTGCCGTGGGCAGAATGATTGATTTTTGCTACTCCAGCCTTGTATTCATAGAGTTGCCCTTAGGCTCTTCCTGCTGTCTAGATGTCCTACTTCCAGGAAACCTTATTCTCTTCCCAAAAGCAACCCAAATGCATTCCCAAACATACAAGTAAGTACTGGAACCAGTCTAGAGCTGATTTCTTACCTTAGAGTCATGGATGAACTTCAGGGCAGTTTTACATCCGCTTAAGCTATAGCAGATGTTTCCCTGGGGTCCATAGTCCTCATCAGAGTCTTCAAGGCCATAGCATCCCAAAGGGTGAAGGACGCAGGATCAGATGGCTTAGCCGGCAGGCGGCCACTGAGCCTGCACATGGGTGGCCCATTAGCCTCGGCACCTAGGACAGAGCCGAGGATGGAGCAGGTATGCATAGACTCAAATGCCTTTCTCCAAAAGGTGTGTTTTTTTAAATTTGTATCAAAAAACAAAGACAAGCCAAAGAGTTAGAACTTCCATGGAAGGAAAGATGGGTGGAATGAGATGTGTCTTTATTTAACCGAACTCGAATAATTTGCATAGCCTTTTGAAACTTCATTTTTCTGCCAGTTAATTATGGAAATGGCACTAATAATGTCTTCTAATAGGGTTTTTGTGAGTCTAGAATAAAAAAACATTCCTTATAATAATTATGATGGCTTAAGCCATTGATGGCTTTTTCACAGTCATTATGATTGTAATTATTTTTCTCCCAGAAGTTCCTGCAGCAAGTGGCTTAGGCATTTATATACGTGTGCACAGGTGCTCAGAGTGCAGTGTGACCTGCCCACAGAGGGGCATGTCCTCCAGCCCCATCCTTGTCCCCCTGTGTCATTCTCGGCAGGGTGAGATCTGCCTCTGCACCAGCAGGATCTTTGTGCAGAAGAGGATCTACAGTGAATTTTTAAAGAGGTTTGTAGCAGCTACCAGAATGTGGAAAGTTGGCATTCCCTCTGACCCGTCGGCCAGCATGGGCGCCCTGATAAGTAAAACTCATTTGGAGAAGGTAAGCACGTCTCTGCCATGTCTGCTCCAGAAGGTTCTTGCTTGGAGAGAAGCTCTGTTCAAGCACAGCACATTGTCTGTGCTTTGAAGTGCTGTCAGCTACTACCTTGTTTTTGAACAATTATGACCTGCAGGGAATTGTCTCTGGATACAGAGTCTAAAAATGCTGGCTGTGAATCGTCCAGATTTAAAGCAGCTCTGAGGTGAAACTAATGCTCTTGAAAAGTCAGCATGAGCATACCACCAGAAGAGTGAGAACAGAAACTTTCAAAGCATAAAGGTCAAAATGGTGGGGGTTAAGGGTGGCAAGAAGTTCCACCACTAAATGTTCCCAGCAGAAAAGGATCTGCCTCTGGCTGACAGCAGGTGGCATTCCATAAGTGCCAGGGTACACGTTCCAAATTGTGTGGTCCTTCCTTAGTGGAGTGACGTGGGAGAAGCCACTGATGGCCTTTGGGTGACTCATGAAATTTAGATCTCTAAGGTCATCTCATTACCTGATGTGGCTCCCCCCAAAGTGAGTCACAGATGTGGGCACTAGAAGGATCTTGTCTTCAGCTGCAGTACTGAAGGCTCCCCAAGGAGAATATGCATCCACCAGTCAGCCAGGAAGGGGCAGAGCTTTAACGTAAGTGTGTAGACAGCCCCGACACTGCACCAATTTGGCAGACTTACCACATTGTAACTTTGACCTTCACAACATTGTGAAGCATGGGTGCTCATAGGTGGGAAGGTCATGTAGCTTGCTGGTGTCTTCTTTCTCCTGTTTTCTCGGTGAAGCAGGTGAGGAGGGGAGAAGGTGCTGGAGGCTTCAGGAGGGAGGAGAAGCTGTGGAACAGTCTGGCAGGGGGTCACGAGAGAGAACGGGCTTGGAAATGACTGTGGTTGGCGGGGCAGCTCCGAGGGCTCACTGAGGCTTGTGGTCACTTATTTAAAGTGAGGCTGGCCAACACGGCTGTGTCTGCCTCCAGTCAAATTCACCTGTGATCCAGTCAAGATCACAGGTGCCTAGGCAACAGTCCCCAGAGTGCCCCTGGGACCTGCAGTTGTCATGGAATGAGGAATCACCAGACCCGAGAGGCCTCTTTGCCTGCTCTTGTCTGACTGCTCTGGACCCCAGGCCTCTGTGCCTGCCCACCCTCCCCTGCAAGTAACTGGTGAAAACCACATAAGCATGTGCTGAATGCATCCTGTGCAACAAAAGTTAACTTTCAGGAGCACCTTGCAGTGGACTCGGGGTATGCTGCAGTCTGAAGTCCCCTTTGCAATTCACTACTGGACTGAGGTTCCAAGTTCTCTTTGCATCCAATCAGCGGAGAAACTGATTTTTTCTGTCATAGGCCACAATCCCTATTTAATTGACCCAGTGAAGGAGATAGATCAGTGAAGCAAATAAAAATAGTTGATTTTTCTGTGGGTCTCCATGTCATAGTTTTGATGCTCAGCATGACCCTACTTGCCTATGGGAGCCCTCCTTTTAGCCTGCCTCCCTGTGCTCCTGAGCTCCACCCAAGACCCTCTGCAGGCCTCTCCGCTTGCTGGCAATAAGCAGCCTCAGCCACCTGAGTTGCTCTTCCCCACACAGGCAATGGGACTGTGCCCTACTGAGCCCTGGCTCCTTTCAATGGGGAAGGGTAATCAAGGCCAGCATCTGACCCTGTGGGTGCCCATTAGATGTCCCATGATGACGATGGCATTTAGGAGGAGGCAACTTAAAACCTGGCTGTGCTGAGCTCACTCACTGTCCTTTTGAGACAGTCCTGTGTCTATGCTGATATTTCCAGATTAGCCAACTTACTTTTTAACCCTTGCTTTAGTATCATAGTTATTCGATACATCTGTATGACCCTCATCTTGCTCACAGTCAAGCCTGAGTCTTTAGAATGACCCAGGAGACTGTCTCCTGGTAACCTCTGTCCCCTGTTGCCTCTGTCACCCTTGTCCTCCCTCAGTCTGCTGCTGCATGCTGGCCTCCCTAGTCTCCCTCAAAATATCAGCCCACTCCTTCCTTTTGGCCTTTGCTGTTGCTGTCTACACCCCCTGGAATATTCTTCCTTCAGAGGTTTGCTTGGCTCTCTCTTCGGATCAAATGTTATCATCCAAATGAGTGCTTGTCTGCTAACTCTACATGAAATCACACCCCCCAGAACTTCCTCTGCCTCTTTGCTGCTTTATTTTTCTCCATGACTCTTGCTACCACTTGATATGTACTATATATTATTTATTCCTTCATTGGCTATATTTCCTTGGCTAGAATGCTAGCTTCATGGTCAATTTTATTCACTACTACATCCTTAGATTCTAAAAAAGTACCCCAAACATAAAAGGCTTATAGTGTTTGTTTGACAAGTGATTAAACTAACCCTCCATCCTGTGTTCTAGTTACAGTATAAACCCCAAACTTGAGGATCCCATTTTCTTGACCTCTTGAACACAAGCAGGGAGCAAGTGGTTTCACTGATTATTAATTTACAATAGCAAAAAAAGTCCGTGTAAATACGTACAAGTCTTTGAGGTTTTGCGTGAGACTCTCCTTTAACTCTTCATCTTTCCGTTGGTTATTTCAGCTTATTTCACAGCTTTAGAATTCAATTCTGGTTTCATAAAAATCTTTGGGAAAATATTTGGTGTTCAATACCTCAATATTATAAAAATCCAACTTCTTAAATGCCAGCTAAGAATTTCCAAAAATAGAAACTTCCATTCAGGACGGCGGCGTAGGCACACAAGGCTTGCCCCCTCACACAGCCGCATCAAAATCACAACCGAACTACAGCATGACCGTCGTTCAGAACTGCTGGGAAGAGAGCTGCATGGAAGCCCTACAACTACGGAATTAGAAGAAATCACATAGAGACTAGAGTAAACAT
This sequence comes from Tonatia bakeri, assembly GCA_004024845.1. Taxonomy (NCBI): domain Eukaryota; kingdom Metazoa; phylum Chordata; class Mammalia; order Chiroptera; family Phyllostomidae; genus Tonatia; species Tonatia bakeri. The sequence goes on from PVIA01001417.1 coordinate 126,603, forward strand.
TTTTTTAATTCTCTGGAAAAAAAGGAATTTTAAAAATATGATCAGCTTATTTTCTAAGTTCATTAGAGATTTTTACAGCATTACTTTAAAAAGTCAAGTGGAACATTATCTGTAGGTCCACATTCTTCCCTGCCAATGTTCTTGTTTTCTCAAAAGCCAACTAAAAAAAAGGTACCAAAATATTTCAGTTATAACACAGTTTAGTTGAAAAGAACATATTCCTCCAAATTATTATACTTTTGTTTTGTTTTGGTGATTCCCAGTAGTTTTAATTACCTCTAACATGGACACGGAGGACTTACTAAGTTGCAGTATCAAAATATTTTAATATAAAATTTCATTTCCAGAGTAAAATATGCATCTTAAACTTAGCATCTTTGAGTGACTCTATCATGAAGATCCAAATTACCTTCTTTTTGGTCAGTTGGTGGCTAGAGTCTAATGACAGTGCTCCCCAGGCATACATGGGGTGTCCTGGTGGATCATGAAGATTACCTGCTGCAGACTGAGAACGTATTGAGGGCAGGAGGAAGCCAAGTTCTCCCTTAGCACGTGTGTGTCCCCTTAGTGCCTGTGCACAGACAGGAAGATGCACCATTGAAGGCTCTGTGTAGCCCCAACCCCAGGTCCATCTCCTTCTGCCTCAACCCAGCTCCCCATGTGGGTTTCACCAAGCCAGCTAGTTCTCACCTGAGTCCAGGCTAAGGTATGAGGGAGAGCCTGGTTTCCTCCTCATTCCCTCATCTTGGCCTTTTTAGATCATGGCTCTTTTCAGTTCAGTCTGCCAAACCATCTGGGGTCAAGGAGGCAGGGGATATCTTTCCTTGTCTTTCACAGGCAAGCTTTGGGGGCTGTGTGCTGAGGAAGGTCCCGTCTGCCATTGTTGCATTCCTTGTCTTCTCTTCTGCAGTGCATCTGTGTTTTCTCCAAATCACACTAGCCCTGCGGAGTCTGGGGTCTTTGTGTCCATCCTACTTCTGTGCGATTGTCATGATAGCTGATGATGCAGTGACAGCAATCCCAGTAGAATACGTAAATGTTGTTTTGTAATGGCAAAGGGCTCAGGAATTCAGAGATGTAGCATGCTCCTCAGTGGGCTTGTCACTTCCCAGCTTCCGTGTGACCGCAGGAGATGCACAGAAAGTTGCAGGTGACTCTGTCCTCAAGGAATGAAGGAAAGTCACTCTGGCCTATTTCAGAGAGTTGCTTTTTGTTTTTTTCTTTACACTCCTGAATCCTTCCCTACTTGGCTGTCTAGAGAATCTGGCTATATGCCTGCCTTCCCATAGATGCGAGTGAGATAGTGAGATAGAATTCCTGAGTGTTTACTTTGAGGCTGGAGGAAGCCTGGAGGAAGTTCACAGGTGCTTCCCCCAGTAGGACCAGGCTTTACCATCCACTTCTGCAGTTTCCTGTCTCCTTTGTCAGCTAAACAAGTTGACACACAGAATGGAGGACCCCTCTAAAGTCTCCCAGCTCGGAAGTGTCAGATCATGCATTGTATTATCATCTTCATCTACAGCAACAGCAGCTGCTGACATTCAAAAGGCTTACTATATATATACCAGGTATTATGCTAAACGTTTTATATAGTTTATTTAATCCTATGAATGGGTGGCAGTGCTAACCCTATTTTTCAGATGATGAAACAGGCATACAGCATTGAAAATCTCTTAGCTAGTGAGTAATTTGAACACAGTTGGGCTGCTAAGTACTAATTATTCTCTGCTCCAAAAAAAGTTTTATAATAGTAATTCATTATCTTGTACAGCATATTACCAGTCATGAGGGTTTTTTTCCCAGGTTTTACTGAAAATCTCAGTTCCTGAGCTGCTGCTAGTGTAGATATCATTCCATGTGCTTCGGTGATACCTTCTCTGGAAAATGAATTCAGTTCAGTAAGAGTCGCCTTATACATCAGATATTTTGATAAATTCACCATTTGAAATGGGCACTTCTGTTCATATGTGATGATCCCAAGAGTGTCTGAGAGATAATCGTGTGATAATGTAAAGCTGGAACACTCCTGGCCCTGTTGGAACTGTGACCAGTGTCCTGGAGGGAACCATGCCCAGACTTCCGTTGTTCAGGATGCTGCTTCGGGCAGTTTTAATTTAATGTGGGTGGGTTGCTTCAGAAGGAGGAGGAGAGTAGGGCAAAAGAGAAGTCCAGATCTATTTTAATCTCTACCCACAACCAGCCTGGGGCTTTTCTGGGAGGTTTGAGATCGCAGTGTGTGTTGGGACAGCGGGGGTGGGGCAGAGGGGCACATAGAGCTGGAACAAATGTTCTGTTTTTAAAAGGTCTGACTTCATGGCTTATTAAGTGGTCTACAAATTGAAGCAAATTTGATAATAAATAGCGTTCCCTTTTTTACATGTACATGTCAAGCATACAGCTCTGTGTTGAGTATAGCTCTACAATGGAGTACTAATTTAATACTGGAACATAATCCTCAGACAATAAATGATAAGTAGGAATCCAAAGTACATTTCGAAATTTACCTTGCCTTTGGTATACTACTTGACTCGTGTTCTATACTTTTAATTTGGGGGATTTTTTTAGTTTCTCCCATGCTTATAACACCCCTCAGGGGTAGCATCATCTGTCACTGTGGTTTAAACAACATTTTCAAATACAAATGTATATATCATTATTATAATGAGTCATTCCCAAAACCATTTTTAATAAATATCTGTCATTGTCTCTGAGTCACTGGGTTAACTTATTGCCTAATTTATTTCCCATTATAGTTAGCTATGCTATATTACCTATCAGTAATGAGACTGGAAATTAGAAATTACTTGTTCTGGAAGTTCAGATATTTGAAGGGCATCCTGACCTTTAATTAAATCTTATACACCATTCAACTTCACACTTTCTGCAAAGCACATAGCGTCTCAAAGAGTGAGAGAATATTCTTTTGCGTATTTAACTACTGAATATGCCTGAGTGTGAATTCTAGTTTTCCTGTTTATAAGTTTTGTGAAATGTTTACCCTCTCTGAGGCTCAATGATATCATCAGCAAGTAGGGGGATAATAGTACCTAGTTAATAGGCTTTTGAGAGAATTCAGTGAAACTATATAAAAAGCATTTACCTGAGTGACTGGCACCTAGACCTTAAGTAAACTGCTCGCTCCTTTTCCATACAAGGGTTCAATGCCCAAGTGATGCTTAGCGCTCTTTTGCCCCTCAGTCTTAGCAGCCGAGTGATAAGATAACCTTAGATTTCTCGGCAATGACCTCATATGTCTTTCCTGTGGTTGGTTTGCAAATATTGAATTTTTTGTTGCTTTGTGTGAAGACAAATGGTAAGATGTTGCTAATGGCGTTTTTTACCCACCCAGGTCAGAAGTTACATCGAGAGAGCTCGTGCAGAAGGGGCCCGTATTCTGTGCGGTGAGGGAGTGGATACATTGAGTCTCCCCCCGGGGAATCAGGGAGGCTATTTTATGCTTCCCACCGTGATAACAGACATTAAGGATGAGTCATGCTGCATGAAGGAAGAGATATTTGGTCCAGTGACGTGTGTTGTCCCCTTTGAGAGCGAAGAGGAAGTGATTGAAAGAGCCAACAGTGTTAAATATGGGCTGGCAGCGACGGTGTGGTCAAGCAACGTGGGGCGTGTCCACCGGGTGGCTAAGAAATTGCAGTCAGGCTTGGTCTGGACCAACTGCTGGCTCATCAGAGAGCTGAACCTTCCTTTTGGGGGGATGAAGAGTTCTGGAATAGGTAGAGAGGGAGCCAAGGACTCTTATGACTTCTTCACTGAAATCAAAACGGTCACTGTTAAACACTGACCTTGACCAGTGGAGAATTGTTATGGTCAATGCCTGGCTACGGACAGTCAGCGGTCCCATGTGGCCAGTGGAGGTACTGGCATCAATTCCAGCTGGGTCTCAGCCCGGCAGGAGCTTCTCTCTGGCTTATCCTCAGTAGTTAAGTGTTTTTACCTGCTGGTGAAGAGATGTCTACTTTCAAGGTGAAGGCAAAGAAGAGAGCACTTCTGCAGAGGAAGGCCCAAAAAGGAAGCCAAGAATTGCTCCTCCTGTGTCGTGTCTTCACAGGGTTTTAAAAAATCATTTTGATCGGATTCTTGGAAATTCACAGATAATCAGGCTTTTTTTCATTTGCACATGGATGGTTAAAAAAAATCTACAAAGCCAAATAGAAACAAGTCACCATAATTTCCTACCTTCGGGGAGATTGCCAAGAGGGTCTCTGTCCATCAGCCAACAGCATGGCTAACTGTGAATCGACTGTACCTCATTATGCAGTCGGACTGTGAATGTCAAGGGTAAATGCAGCATGGAATTGGTTAGAGACGGCATGTATGGTAGCTCCCAATTAATATACCTCTAGAAGCACAAAGGAAAATAACATAACTATTACTTTTTGGAAGAAGCTTAGAACAAGAAGAATCTGACCCATTCCTCCTGTGGAGTCTAATCAGTCCAATTCTTAGTGTGTACCCAATGAGACCTGCAATTTACTAATCCTATAGAGAATGATAAGCGTGAAGCAATTTTAGTAACCGGTATGGTATACCTTCTTTTTGAATTGCCCTTTCTTCTTCCTTCTTCTCCTCATCCTGTTAGAAGTATGGACTTATACTAAGTAATAAAGGTATTTCTAGTGCTTTTTTTTCCTGGATGTCCTGGTGATCAGAGGAGACTGAGGTTTGTAGAGATTAAATAGCGTCCTCGAGATCACACAAAAGATATGAGGCAGAGGGAGGTCTGAATCAGGGCTCTGACTCCAAAGCCATGATCTCTGGCCACCTCACACTTGCCTTGGACTGTGCTCCAGAGCAGCCAGGTAGGTGTGTGGAACACATGATGTTGGGGCCCCTCCCGCATGCCTCTTCCCTCCTCTCTTCTGTTCTGCTCTACTTGTCCAAGCATCCCAGGGACACCTCCAGCACAGCCCTTTCCACCCTGCCTGAAGTGGTCTGTTTGCAGGTCTGACCACCCAACAGGACCAGAATCACAGATGGCCCAGGCAGGTGTTCATCCACCCTGAAGTCTCAGGTCCTAACATAATGCCTGACGCATAACAAATGCTCAAAACAAGTTTCAGAAATGGAACCTGGTCTTCCTGGAACTCTGGGGTATTTGTTTCATAGTTTATGGGGGAAGTCAGCAGGGGCGACAGATTGATCTTGATAATTTTGCAGAGGGTTTTGGATATGCTGGCTTGTTTACAAATGCTGAAAACTATAAGCCCCCTTGACATCAAGTTGGATCATATCTGCTTCCTAGCTTCTATTTTCCTTTTCCCCTCCTGTCCTCACCTCCCCACTTCCCCAACTGAAGCCTCTTGGCCTTGATTAATTAAGCCTAAGACCAATTCTGAGTACCAGCAGGAGGATTTTCAGCAGCTCCAGTCTCTAAGAATCTTCATCTTCATTCTAGCAATTGGTCTGTCTCAAAGTTCATCCTTGCTTCTCAGACCTAAAAGCCATATCTTGGTTCCAAATTCTGTCAGCTGAACCTCTTTGCTCCCTGTGCTCGGATACCCATCTCCCGCCACACTTGTTTCCTGTCCAGGAGATTCCCCTCCAGGACTTGGCGCCAGCCCTGCTCTTGTACTTCCTGCCCGGGCTCTGGATCCTGCCTTGGGAAGGGCTTGCTTCCTGATGGCAGACTTCTGGATGCCCTTTCTTCACTCCTTGTCTCTTAGACCTGCAGAAACTCCTCCTGGGCTCACAGGGCAGTCTGAGTAATGCACATGTGACCAAATGCCACTCTCCCCACGCCAACGCTCTCCCAGTTCTTGGGAGGCAAGAGCAGTGGCTATTATGTCCTAGCAGCCCAGGTAGACTTTCCCTCATTTTTTTTCTAGCCCACACGAGTGGGGGAATGTAGTTCCAAGACCTCGCCTGTCCCAGCCATCCCAGACGTCTCAGGTCTCACATCAGCTAAAGGTGCTGGTGAAGTCTGTGTTGCACCAGGACACAGTCCCTCTGGGGTGCACCCCCACAGCTGCGGGGCTGCTAGGGCCTCTGCCTTGCTGTGCCCAGAGCTAAAAGGAAGACAATCCAGGGAGGACCACAGGAGTTTCAACTATACTTACAAAGTTTTATTTCTAAGCAGGATGATGGGCATATGGATGTTTACCATACGGTTTCATAAATAGGAAACACACAATTTTTTTTGGCAGAAAAAACATGAGGGATCAGTCAAGGATCAGCAAATATTTGGTAAAGAGAAACACCAAAATGTGTGAAAGACCTACTGACCATGGGAGATCAGACAAAAGAAAAAAAGAAGGCATTAAACTTGAATTAGTCTCCTGAGAGAGACTTGAAAGGAGAGGTGTTCATACAGAAGAGCAGACTACTATGAAAAAGGAGCAAGAAAGGATGTGAAAGAGCCCTTGAAATATTAAACATTGGTTCCCCAAAGGCATTTTTAAAAATTAATAGAATTGAGTCACTGGTACGGCTGAAAACTAAATTGGTAATATGGAAGACAAATATAATCTCAATATTACAGATGTGTCTTATTGGCTGAGAAAATAGCTCAGAATGCAGAGGATGACAGAAAGGAAAACTACCAGAAAGAAGTTGAAATGGAGGATAGATCTGGAAAGCTATTAATATGTAACTAATTCAAGATGATAGAACAAAGCTGAATAATGAACTAAGTAATGAAAGATAATTTTCCTGAACTACAAAAAAGATTTTCAGATGGAAAAATTTCACCATGTGCCAAGAACTATTCAGTTGAAAGTAAAAAATTCCTATTGTAGCCCTGACTGGTGTGGCTCAGTGGGTAGGGCATTGTCTTGCAAACTAAAAAGTTGTTGGTTCAATTCCCAGTCAGGGCACATGCCTGGGTTGCAGGCCAGGTCCCCAGTAGGGGGCATAGAGAGGCAACCAATCAATGTTTCTCTCATGAATCAATGTTTCTGTCCTCTTTCTCTTTTCCTTTTTCTCTCTCTAAAAATAAATAAAATCTTTAAAAAAACTTTGAAAATGCTGAATGTAAAACTTGAAAAGAGAATTAACAGGATACCTGCAAAAAATAAAAATAAAAAGCATAAAATTGTCACCACACTTTGCATTAATAATATTGAGGCTAGAAGACAGTGGAGCAAGTCTTTAAAATTCTCAGGAAAAATAATTTTGAATGTAAATTTTATAGCCAGCAAACTGTTGCTCAAGAATTAATGCAAATAATTCATCTAGTGACTCAGAGAGTTTCTCCCGCTTCCTCTTCCTGGTGTGACTTGGGATGTGATTCAGGAAAAGTAATCCAGAAAATAGAAAAACTGCCTCAGGAAAAAAAGGAAAAGAAATCTCAAGTGGTTAGCTGCAAAGCAGGCCAACAAAGCAACTGGCCCAAACTAAAACAGGGAAGACAGGAGGTAGTGATTAAAGGACACTGATTTTTTAAAATATGTTTAGTTCTCTGAAAGATCTTAGATACGTAAAAAGGAACATAAACATCTATTCTACCCATTAGAATAAAGGTGAGATAAAAGTGGTCAGAAGTCATGAAAAGATGAAGCAAAGTGAAATGTGACATGACTTAGAAAAATAGAAGGAGCGTAAGTAAAGGGAATCCACTTTTCCATCATTCTTTGGATGTCTATTTTTGGTAACATAAAAGGCCCATTTCCAACTCTATGGGCCTTACATGATTCTGCAATTACTATCTATATAATCTCAATATTACAAATGTGTCTTATTGGTTTTTAATTTTTTAAGTCACACCATAGACACAGTTCAGAAAACCAACTTAAAATTACAGAACAGAGTTTGGAGGTTACACGCCCGATGGTGGCATTCGTTAGCTGACAAGCTGGGAAGAGGAAAGGAAGGGGCATAGGGTATAGGCAGTGATCTACTGTCCTCATCTTAAGGCTAGGGAGCAGGTCAATAATGTTAGAAACTGAAAAATCAAGAAACAAGGCTTTATACATATTAAAGTTATGCATGTAGCCATTAACCCCCTAAAATTAGAGATCTTAAAATGTTCACGGGACCCCCTAAGAATAGGAAGGTGCAATGCAGAGAGCTGAGATGTGGGGAAGCATGCTAAATTCACACTTCTGGTGGTGATGAGGCCAGAAGCACAGGCACACACATGTGGGTTAGTTCCTTCGTGTAGAACACCTACAACCAGGGCTATTTAAAAATTGGTTAATTCTGGGAAGTAGAACTAAGGCTGAGAGAGGGGGTGTTTAACATAACAGAAAGACACATTTGAATCACTCCGTATGCTTTGAGTTTATCTTTTGAACCTGTTGTGAAGTCTTTTATAAACAATGAGGTTTGCATTTAAAACTCTTCGGGTGAAGTTCTTCACACCTGTGGGAGTTGGGAAAGATGTGCTCCCTGCTATCCGAGGGCACTCCGGGTCTTCAGTGCTCGGACCCTGGCTGCCTTAAGAGATCTGAGATCTTGGGAGACCCAGCCTGATTGGAGAGACCCTGGGAAACCTGCCCCAGGTTGGTCAAAGGAGGAAGGTGTCCTCCTGTGCCCCAATGCTGCCAGTCTGCTCAGCAGGAGGTCACCACAGGCAACCCAAGGGATCCCTATTCCCACCCTGCCTACTCTCTCCTGGCCCAGCCTCTCTCTGGTGAGACGCCGGTCCAGGAAAATTCTCATCAGATTGGATGATCCCCTTAAACCTGAGCTCTTTTAAAAGAAAACTCCAAAGATGTGGTCCTTCTTTGCCTTGGACTGGCTTATCTCGTGGGATTTCCGGTGTCCTGTTCTTGGAGGTGCCTGCAGCTGCCTTGTGACCCTGGCATGCCTCAGAGCCCAGCCCTTCACTTCCGGCTTTGCAGAGCAGCATTCCAGGATTAGTTTTGTGAAGACATTTTGTTCCCAGGTGTCTATAGCAAGACTTCTGGATTGTGTCCCAGTGTCCATCAGCCTAACAGTGCCGAGCATTCACCTTGTCAGTCTCTGTTACCATGCTTGTCAGCACCCCCCACCCCTGAATGGTCAGTGCTGACTCACCCAGGGCCTGTGCAAACTATTGACGTCACTACTCTGAGGCTTCCGCCAAACAGGTGGTAGACAGCTCTTCAGGGAAGAGTCGTGTTTCCCGTGGCTGCTGACCATTCATCCAGCATCAGGAATTTGCCTAATCTTGTCTGTTGGCCGAGGATATACCACCTCTGCACTGATTACACTTTCCCACTCCACCCGCGTGGCATTCCTCATCCACATTCCTCAGTCCAATCTTGTTTCAGGAAATATGATTACACTCCACCCTCATCTTAAAGTTGCCATCCCAGTGTGACTCAACTGTTCCCAACAAAGCTCTGGAAACTACTCCTTGGAGCCATGGAATCCTAACAAGGTAGGGCTGCCAGGGATCCTGAGATCACCTGTAGCTCTGTCCTCACTCCTCCTCACTCCCAGATGCACAACTGAGGCACAGAGAAGACAACCGACTTGTCAAAGATCGTACAGGAAACATCGCCTCTAGGTGGGACTGGAGGTACAGAAGCATGTACGCTGGCATCAAAAAGGCAGAGGTATTATAAGGACAATGAACACTAACTGCAAATTCTGGAGTTTTCTCCTACAGAAAGCAAGCAGCTGTCCTATATCTCCACTGAGGACAAGATATTGGCAGGGAGGACAGGTTCTTTTTTTAAAATATTTGTTTATAAAGGGAGGGGAATGGAGGGAGAGAGAGGGAGAGAAACAATGATGTGTGAGAGAAGCATCGATTGGCCATTTTCTGTACACACCCAGACCAGGGACCAAACCTGCAACCCAGGCCTGCCTGGGTATCGAACCCACAACCTTCTGGTTTGTGGGATGAAGTCCAACCAACTGAGCCACACTGCCATGGGTGAAACAGGTCCTTAATTATAGTTTGAGTTTATGTGAAAGCCTAGATGTACAATACTTACTTATTTCTTATTGTCATACCAGTATTTCTTGTGGAAGTGACCCTCCTACCAGAAACCTTTAACATTTCAAGCTCAGAGAGAGTGAATGGTGGAAGAAGGCAATAACCTTTTTCCTGGTGGACTCTAAGCAGGATGGTGCCCCTGTTACGTGCGGTTGGGCTGCTGGGCGGTGGGGGGCAGGCTCCGGCTGTGAGTGATTTTGGTGACAGCATGAGCGGTGGGGCCCTTCTGCACTGGGTGCCCATTGCCTGTGTGGGGACAGATTTCTGTGCCCGAATCAGATGCTCTGGCTGCAGCATCGCATCGAGCTGTCCACCAGGTCTGCCCCCGAGAAACAAGCAGCAGGGGCTCACAGAGTCCTAAATCAGAGAAATCTGATTTCCATGCCACCGCCTTGAGAAACCAAAGCATGTGAGCTGGGTTAAAACTTGAAGATCAGCACATTTATCTCTTTTGAGATATTTCAACTGTTTTCCTCAGGTTTCAAGTTCAGCAAAAGACATGCTTCTGGAACCCTTTTTTCACTCACTTTAGGTATCTCTCGGGAAATGCACGCATCCACTTGGTAGTAACAAGTCACCAGAAGGCGGTTCTGGGGGACTATTTATAGCTCTCTGGGATCCACGACCACTGGCTGGGGCTTGGGCTGCCGCAGTGGCCTGCAGTCAGACTGAGTTCTACCATCGGATGGCTACCGCCCTGTCGGGGGTGAAGCATCTGCTCTGAGCTGAGATGACTGAACTCTCCTCCCCATTCCGGCCCCTCCTCTGATATCCTAAAGAAAGGAAGAGAATTCACATCTCCTGGTAGGCATTCGCAGAAACTGTGCTGCACCCTTTCCTCAGGATGTATTTAGTGCATCCTAATCTTGAGAAAGACTAACTCCCTGAACTTTAAGGTTAGAAATGATAAGACAAGAAAATCTCTTTTCTTGACTTCTTGTAACTGTCAAAAATGATAAGTAGTGGAAACCTTGCTTCAGATCAGACTCCTCACTCTCCCGGAAGCTTTGCACCGCATTGTCTGTGGGAAGACTGTGCCATCCCGGGTGCAGTGCAGCGAGCCTGCCTTTCCGCCTCTCGACTGCTTGGCTCTCATGAGCAGAGGACCAGGCAGCTGCAGAAACCTAACTAACTGTGATTACTTGGGACTTTTCAACACATTCTCCCTCTCATTCACCTCCCCTTCACTGCAGAAAACACCTCCTTTGGTCTTGGCAAACCCATTTTGGGAAGATGATTCAAATCTTGGCAGCAATAGATAGCTTGCTTTTTATGTTCAATTTTGCTTGCCCTACAGGTCAACCATACAGAAAGTGACATTTAATTTTCAAGCTCTGATGGATCTTAAGGTGGCCCCATCCTGTTTTTCCTTTTTGGTGATTTATATGTTTTGGAACATATATGAGTCGTCTCTGTGCTTCAGAGGCAGTGCTGGGAAAATTTTCCAGAGTGCAAGCTCCTTGAAGTCAGGGAATGGCTTTCATATTAGATGCCTGTCAGCATTTCTTTTATCCCTACAGAGTGTAGATCGGTGCCTCTGACTGTGTTGAGACTGAACAAAAGTTTGCTGCAGTGAATTTAGGAGAAATACAAATCACTGTGTGACCTCATACGAATTGTCTTGTGTCCTGGAGAAATAACATACCTGTGTGCAATGAGGCTGAAACCAAGCTGTGATAATTATGTTAGTCTTCACTGAGTTCTGGGCAGGCCCATTTGTCCCTGAAACAAGAATGCAGAAGCCCAGTGTCCTGGCTTGTCAGACAATGCAAAACCTGGTGCCAGGCACTTGATTTTTGGTCAAGACTTGTGGCCCAAGTGATGGGGAATGAAGCCAGGGCCTCAGACCACCACTCAAACAGGTGCCACCTGGCCTAGCCTGTCATTCAAGAACACTGTGTTCAGAATTCAGGAAATGTGCCTCTGGGTCCCGAGGCTTCACTGAGTGACTGGAAGGCCGTGGCTGCCTCACTGCTGCCTTATAGCCCTTGAATGAACATTAGAGTTTCTGCAATGCTTTCTAACGTGTGTGCCTGGGCTCTGAAGCAGGAAACAAAACAAAACAAAACAAAACAAAACAAAACAAAACAAAACACCCTTGAAATCGAAAACTTAGAGAGAGTAAGCACCAATAAATCAATCTAGTAAGAAAAAAGTCAGATTAGGAGCATAAACTAACATTTTTGTAGGACTTAAAATCAGGAAAGTACCGACTCAAGTATGTCATATTAAGCTCACTAAAGCAATAAATTTATATGTGATAAAATGAAGCCTTCTAGAGGGACGGTCTGGCCACTTAACGAGGAGGTGACTTCATGGGCCAGAAAAGTCCCTGGAGCCAGAACATGGACATGTCATCCACAGTTTCTACTTCTGGCTCTTAAACCCAGAAGCCATTGTTTCCTATTCTCTTTATTTTATTCCTGTGTTCTGTTATTGTGGCAAATGTAAAGATCTGAATTGGATCCATGCCTGAGGAGCAAAAATTAGATGAACGTATTTTTCATCTTCTTTCTGTAGGGGAGGGAGAACTCCTCCTCTACCTTCTTAGGCTCTGGGCCTGGGGCACGCACACTAAGCTGACAAGAGACAGATTAGGCACAAGAGAAAAGGCACACCATTTTTATTTTTAATTTTATTTGCACATGAGTGCCACAGAAAAGAAAGGAAAGCTCAAAGAAGCAGTTGGACTTGGGGGACTTACATGCCATTTTAACAAAAGTCAATATATTCTGGAGAAGGGACTAGACTAAAGGATGGTAACTGTGCTAAGTTAAATATATGGAAAACTAATGGTAGATAAGGCTTGCTTCTCAAGGTTTGTTTCTGCAGACTGACTTAAGTGCTGCCTTCTTCTTTGGTGATCAGGGTTCTCCTCTCTCCGGCTGGGAGAGGGCAGGGGACCTCTTCGCAAGGGGAGTTTAGGTCCTACTTTTAGTAGAAAAGAAGGGAGCAGAGAGCTCTTTTTGTATCTGCTTTTTCTCAATTGTTTCCAGTTTGAAATAATCTTTATGCCAAAATGGTGTATTTTGAGGTGCCATATTCTGATCCCCTTCATTTCATATTGCCCACTTCATAGAGAAAAATAATCCAGTAGAGTGTCAGTGAAGAAATATTTGGGTGTTATGCCTGAGTGAGTGTATTCTGGAAAACAACATGCCTGGATGGAGGGCAACTGGTGTGGGTGATCGGAGTTTCCACACCCAGAGGGGTCTCGAGACCCCCTGTGCTCAGAGAGCAGTCATAAGCAGGATAACATGCAAGTGCTAGAACAAATTCTGCACTTCTGGGTTCCAGACTTATGCTCAGAATGGGAATGAGGAAGGTGAGTTCCAGTGAGTTCCATCATGTTCAGATCTATGGAAAAGGAGTCAAACTAACCCACAAGGACCCTACCAAGACTAACTAAATAGTTGACCGTGAGGAAGTGGACAGGAAGTCTGGTTCCTGAGTGCAGAATGGAGGTGGACAGTTTCCATATTTTTCCCAATATTTCTGTATATGAAATAAACCTTTGTAGTAATATTTTTTAACGTGTTATACTTTCAACATTCAACCAGAATACGTACTTTGAATGCCCATTGTCTTTATGGGCTTGTGTAATGGAGCACAAAGAAACAGCAGATTCTGAGCCTATCAGTTCACAGAGTTCTCAGTGAGGGCTAATGGAGAAGAGATGGCTGATGCATAGAAGCAAAATTAAATAATGCTGACTCCTAAAAATAATAAAATATAAAGCAAGGTGGAAATTATCATAAACTGGTATTTTCCTCATGGGAAAATGTCAGGAAGTTTTGAAAAAGCCCTGGGTTGATTTGACTGCTGGGAAAGAGGCAGACTGACATTCTAGAAAAGGAAATGTATTCATGAGCATGGAGACAATACAGCCTTATTGTGATTATGTTATCCCTGTCCGGAGGATAATGCTCTTCTTCAGGAATTGCTGAGTTTACTGGCACTTGTAAAAGAGGATTGTTTCTGTACAGAAGTATCTTTTATCTCCTTGCCCAGCCTGAGGTGACTGTGTGTATTGTGTGAGGTGTTTCCTTAAAGAAAGCCCAGTGCACTGAGGTAGGAGAACTGAAGGAATGCATTCTGGTCCCGGGAGTCCTGCTTAATCTGGGGATGTTCGCTGTCTTCTGTGGAGCTATCTGGCTCCTGATGCAGTTGACAGCTTCATTTCTTTTCCTTTCCTCCAGGAATTCTTTGCTCTTTGTTAACATTTACTTGGCCTGTTAGATATTTATTTTATAACCTGGAGCTTCCCAATTCAGATCTTTATTTTTGACCTGATTTTTCACTGAATGTAGCTGGGTTATACAATCACATTACTGAAAGCATATGTTTTGTAAGGAAAATTTCCTTTCTTTTAACAACTTCTCAAGTCCTTTATAGCCTATGTTTGCAAATGGTCATATTTCTCTAGCAGGGTTTCCCTTCTGAATGTCAGCACGGGAGTTGAAAATGTGAACATTTCCATACCTCCCACCCACCCTTGGAGCTGAGAAATGCTGTATCTGTCTGGACTGGCCAGATGTAGGGGTACCCTATGTCTGCAAAATCCCATTTGACCTCATCGCATCACCGCAGACCTTCCTGGCTCTCAGTACTCTGTCTGCCTTGCCATGGATGGAAAATACCAACACTCTAGGCTGTCTGGGAGTGCCCTGGGCCGGCTCAGAGGGTGTCCAGTTACCAACCTCTGGCAGCGCTCAAGCAACTGGCAAGCAGCTTTAAGCTAATGGGAAAAAAGGATCTGGAGTTGGACCTGGTAACCCCAGCCCCAAATCCTCCTCAGTGGGAATGGCGTCGATGAACTGCTTCTGGCCACTGCCCAGACATGGGGATGGCAGCTACCAACGCGGAGAAGGTGGATGGAGGTGGAGCACTCAGAAAACACCGGGAGACCTTCTCTGGAACCAGGCAGAGGACCTGCAGTACGAACTGCGGTGATGCGTGTGTTTTCTGTAGGGGCTGTGGAGGCCTCTTGTTTTTGCCCATTTTGCATTCCTTTCCCTCCTCCTTTTTCTCCTTTTCCTTCTCCTCCTCTTTCTTTTTATTTTTTATATTTGGGAAGGTTTTACATAGTGATCTTATTAGTGGGCTCCCCTCTAGATTTAAAACATTCTATATCTGCGTCATCAAACATTCTCCACCTACTCCATCTCCCCCACCTTTTGGTATTTCTCAGACACTGTCAGAACAGCCTGTACTCAAAGCTCCTATCAGCGGCTCCAGCCATCTGCACATGCATCCATGTCACTGGGCATTATTGCTAAGTAAGATGAAGTGTTAAGATTATGGGGATTTGTATTAGGTTACAGACTCTGAGACATCCGGTGAAGTGGCGTGACAACTCCGGTTCCCTGGCCCATTTTCCGAGCTTGGCCTTTCTGCCTACTGTGCAGTTTTTAAGGAAATGGCTGAATGGTTTTTGTTCTGGGCCGGTGGCAGGGAATGAGGACACAGGAGGAGACACTCATCTTATCGTGTCTTCGAATTGTGTCAAAGAGCATGAACAGAGAAAAGGAAAAGTCCAGCTTGGCTTGTCATCCTCAGCACTGACTCAGCAGATGTGTAACGCACGCCGAAACAGCCTCCTGCGATGAGGATTGTAAGGTGGCTGGGAAATAGGGGCTCCTTTTGAGCTGCATAAGCACCCTGTTTGCTTACACAGGGTGGCTCAGTATTGCAGAGTGCATCAATGCCTTGCCTGCCCTGGGGAGGGAGAGCCCTGGGGTGCGGCAGCAGTAGGGGTCCTGAGAGCTGAGCAGAGAAACTGTAGCTGAAAGTAACCCTTCCTCACAGGAATCCAGGCCGATATCAAATGGGAAGTGCAAGAGATCTGGTCAGATCTGCATACCCAGATCTAATCATTATGGATCCTGGACGCTTGGCTTTGGCGTGTGCTCTCTGTGAATCTGTTGACAGTATGAGTTTCATTGATAGAAAGTAACTTCATTACAGATGTTTCTCGAGCAGCTGAGGGATAACATAGTGAGGATGACAGTGTTCCTTAAGTCATGAAAATGAAGTCCCTGCCTAATCACCGATTATTTTTTCACAGCTGAATCAGAGTGCCCAGATCCTTGGTAACAGCTAGTTTCATTTACTAGGTATAGGGCTTGGATGGAGTGTGACGAGCCCTGGACTAGGAAGTCAGAAGAGGTTGCTTGGCTGTAGTCTGACTGGGGTATGGTCTGGCTGGTTATAGAAAATGAGAAAGAGCCAGGCTCCTGCACCGGATATCCCCAAACAGTGGGGCAGGTGCCGAAGGGTCCAAAGCCCTGCAGAGCTGAGCTAGGAAGTGAGAGCGCGACTGGCAATGACCACTGTGGGGGTGGGGGTCTCTGCACACAGCGGGAAGCAGAAGGGTACCTGTCCTACCAGGACAGACACTGCAAAGGGAAATACCAAGTAAGAGCAGGTCCCAAACTCTGGCAAGCACAGTGTGGCCTCAGGGAATGCGGTTGTAGATAGAAGGGCTTTGGTGGAATTCAGGGTGGGGCTCTGGTTTCCTGAAGGAAGATAGGAAAAAGCAAGGCAGAATCCTAGGGCTAAACAGAGAGATAGGAGCTCCAGGAAGGTCGCCCAGAGAGGGAGTGGTTGCTACATTTGTGGGTAAAATAGTCTTATTTTAGCAATGAGGTTATGAGAACTGAGACACAAGGTCAGGGTTAAACCAGCCAGCACATTGACTTGAGCCCAGAACTCCTTTAATCTCTTCTTTCTCAGCCCACGAGATGCTCAGCCCAGCCAGGCTGGCCTTGTCTATGAGGGTCATGTGGATGCTATGTGCACGGAAGAAGGAAGGAGGGGAAATGGGCTGCAGAAGCTGGGGCCCAGCCCAAACCTGATATACTTGGTCTAATAGGGCTACTGTGTGTTCAATGTTGGATAAGGTATATGAGAGCATTTTCCAAAAGAAAACCCATTTTATTAGGTAAAACAAGAATGAAATTCTAAAACCTTTTGAGACAGAGATGCCAGGCCATCTCCAAACACAGCAGTCTGGTTTATGCTGTCTGTTCTTCTGCCGGCACCCACCCTCCCCCAGCACTCACTATTCCACTTAGGTAACTCCTACTTATTCCAATTACCTTTTAAAACTCATTTCATTCACCTCTTCTAGGGGAAGCCTTTTCTGCATACCTGACCAGGGGACATCCCACTTCCAAGTTGCTCAGAGCACTTAGCTGAGTTAGAATTTCAGTTTTGCCTGATTGATTACTTTTGGTTCCTCCCACTGAAAGGTAAGCGTCAGAAGGGCAGAGAACGTATTTCTCCTGTGTGAGGCCAATTCCCCAGAACCTAGTCCAGTGGCTGGAGTATTTTAGGTGTTCAATAATTATTTGTTGAATAATTGGATATTTGAGAGAAATGGAGCTTTGTTTTGTCGGTGCAAACAAAAGCATGGCTGTTGGGATTTGGTGATGTAGAGCACTTGGGAATAGGTCACCCTATAAAGTACATTTCAGTGACCCCCCAAAAATTTGGAGTGACCAGTTTGGAGAGAATGACATAGCCTTTTAATACTGACAATTAAGTCCTTATACATTAGGCTTAGGTTTGACATAAAATAATCCATAGTGAAGATAACTAGGTTTTTAAATGAAATTCAAGTTCATTCATAGGACAAATAGTTGGCAGCAACTTCTATTTTTTTTCCTTCTTCCTGTCCCCTACACTCTGTACCTGTCCCTACAAATCCATGTAGGTAAATAATGTAAAAATCAACATTGAATGAATTCTTTAAGGGGAAAAAATCATGCCCATAGCAGAATGGAGGCTGTGGAAGTGGGGTAGTCTCCATCTGGTTTTAATGACCATTAGAGTTTTGTGATTTCCAGCCACAGAATCCAAAACTGGCTGTAGTGCAAGACACATAATCAAAGGGAAAGCTTGAGAATTAATCAGAACTGGAACATCTCTATGTAGCCAAAACTACTGCTCCATCTTGCTTAGTTATAGCTGTATTTTTTCTAAAAGCCTATTCCATTTTTATTCTATTTACCATGTTGCTTGGGTTCGGGTTCTAAGATAGAGCAGCTGCTTGGATTGTTCTCAGCCCAGAATATCTTAATTAGTACTTACAACAGGCTTTCTCCATGGGAAGAGGTGATTTCTTTAAGGAAAATTGAAGTGCTACTTCTCAAAGAAGGAGGTAAAAGTTCAGGGCACCAGTCACCAGATGAATGAATAAACAAAATATAGACTATACATACAAAGCAATATTATTCAGCCTTTAAAATGATTAACATTCTGATATGTGCTATAATACGGATGAAACTTGAAAATATTATCCTCAGTAAAATAAGCCAGACACAAAAGGGCAAATAGTGTATGACCCCACCTGTATTAGACAGCTGGAGCAGTCACCTTCACAGAGACAGACAGTGGACTGGTGGCTGCGAGGGGCTTGGGGTGTGGGGCGGGAGTCGTCGTTCGATGGGCACAGAGTTTCGGTTTGGAGGGAGATGGTGGTGGAGGCTGCACAACAACGTGAGTGTGTTCATTTTGGCTGAACTCTACACTTGAAATGGTTACAATGGTAAAATTTATGATATGTATATATTACTGCATTAAAAAAAAAAAAGAGTGCAGAAGAGCCGAAGTCAATCAGTGTCAAAATAGGTAAAATGGCGATGGGCGGGAGAGGCCTCTGGTCACGTGGTGTAGTGGCCCAGGAGCCTGGGTCCCAGCCCCAGCTCTTCCGTGGAACTCTGAACAAGTCACCAAACCTCCCTGAACTTCTTCACATTAGTGGATGGTCACATTGGTCCTTTTACCTATCTTATAGGAACTGGGTTATCCTGGGAAACTATTTTGTAAACTTCTAAAATTCTAGACAAATGAAGGCCTTACGATCAGAGGAAATGAACAAACCCATTGTGAATGCACATTTCAGTGGCCCGGGTGGCAAGTGGAGACCTCCACTTGCTCAGGTCAGTGCCCTGGGGGCGGGTCCCCAGGGGGTGGGAAGGGTCAGAACAGAAGTAAGAGGCAGCTGTTCACACACGTGCTGCAAAAACTAAGTGGGCCCGAATTGCCCGCTGCGCTGCTGCTCCTCCATTAAACCTTCACAACCCTCAGCGAAAGCTCAGATGCCTCCACAGAGGAGGGAAGCAGCCAGTTTTTCTAGCCGAGTGTCTCTTAATGGGCTGCCAACAGTGGAGCTGTTGACTTACGTCCATAAAAACCAGTAAGAGGTGGCTGTTGGATGTACACGACTCCGTCTGCAGGTTTTGGCAAATGGAAGAAGGATTGATTCCAAGCAAAATTCCAGAGATTCGGCTTTAGAAACCAATATCCTTATTTCTCTGCTAAGTGCTTATTTGTTAACATGAAATCCAACATTCAGAATAAAGCAGGCTTCCCTGCAAGATTCCTTCTGCCATCTGCCAAGATTAAAGCCTCCGAAAAGGGCCTATTAGTAGAGTTATGGTTTCATCAGCATCAAAGGTGATTGGAGGAAATGCTAGCAGCTTTACAACTTCTGGGTGGAATTTTCTGATCGCTCATCTGGGGTGGCACTTGGCTTTCTCAACCCTGGCTTCATGCAGGGCGTCTGCTTCTCACTGCAGCTGAGTGAGGACTAGGAGCTTCCTCTCCAGGGCTTCCGTTCTGAGTCAGGAAATGTCTTCTCCCAACGCCCCCGAGAGCTTCAGTACCTGCCCCTGGCTGTGTTCCTAAAGGTCTTATTCTCAGGACTTAATTTCTTTCTCTTGAATTTGGCTGCTACATAGCAGACATACATACATATGTCCATTAGCATATTTTTATATATCTTTATATTTTATCTAGTATTTCTACTCATTCTAGATGTTGGGAGTAGAAGGGTATGTTCAATTTTCCCTCTCCACTGAGAATGGAGCTAAGACTCACTGTTAGAAAATTCTGATGATTCTGATGGGTAGACACGAAGGGGCCAAGGCTTCCTTTATGGAGCTTGGCATGTCCTCCTCGGGCTGGCGATTTCCCAGTGGCCAGCCCATAGCTGCTGGCACCTACTGCATCCTTTTTGGAGGAAAGGACAGACCTGTTCATTACAATGAGACTAGTCTTTTGAGGCAGTGAAATGGTTGACTTATACTGATTTAATGTGACATTATTTCCATAGACCAGGGTTGGGGTTGAGCATTAATGGTAAAGGTATGATAGAGGGGAACATATTACAGAGATAGCAAGAGAAGAGGGGAAGAAATAGTAAGAATGAAGACAAAGAAAAAGGAAAGGCCAGAAAAATGGGGTGATCCAAGAGAGAGAAGAGAAAAGAAGGTGGGAACAGGCACGAGAGCCCACTGCCTGCCTTGCCCCGGCGCTCTCTGGAGGAGGGAGCTGCCAGCTGCCAGCTTCCAGCAGCGGTGCAGCCTTGGTCTGTGATCACACCTGGAGCTGGCAGCTGGCAGGTGGCTGCACCAGCAGTCCTATCTACTCTAGTCTCCTCTCTTCACCTATCAGACACACTCCAAGTCCAGCTTGGACCCTGGAGCCTGCTTGTGTTCAGTTTAAAGGAAGCTCATTTTCAGGGAACACATCACCTGAGAAAGTGACAAGCTGCTATTTTTTACAATTTCAAGGTATGGACAGTAGGGCCAGGCTGCTGCCACCATGTTCGTTTTCCCTTTGGAGCTGGGGAGGGAGCATGTGGGGGAAGATTTTCAGCCAACCTGATTGCCGTGTAGTAGGGAACACTAGTGAAAATCCAACAGTAGACGTTTTTAATAAAAGGATTTTTGTCAGTGTTCTTGAATGCTTTTGAGGTTCTGAAGACGCTATCTGTCTGACTGACCTCTTGCGAATGCTGTGCCCCAATGCGCAATATTAATGCCGGGCCTCTGAATTGTGAGATTGATGGATTCCAGTTAGTTTTTTAAATAGCAATGTTCGGTATTTGGCACTTTTTAGAAACTTCTAGCACCCATTCTATTTATAAATTGCTTTTATAAGCATAGGATTTAAAGGCTGAAAAAGACATCAGAAATGCTGTAATGAAAACAGTACTTTCCAGTGCTAGCTCTGAAACTAATTGTTTGTGACCTTGAATAGACCATTCTCTGGGTCTGATTTCCCTTTCCTATAAAATAAAATGCTTGAACTCACTGGGGTTACTTCAGTTCTCACGTGCCTCTATGTGTTGTCCCCTGTACCCCTGGCTAGGGGCAAGCCCACTCCAGTCCCTGCTGTCCATCCTTCCTGCACTGTGGTCTGCAGACTCCAGGGTGCTCTGCTGTCTGGGTCACACAGGGCCCAAAGAGCCAGAGCAGACCCCTGTCAGCTCTAGAGTCAGGTCAGGATTGGGTGGGAAATGCACCTAGTTTTCAGGACTCATCATGTTGGTTGTGGGGCTATAGCCACAGAGAGGCTACTGTCTCTGCCACAGAATTGAGTCCCTCTCACTTTACAGAGAATGAAGCTTTTCCAGTCTGAATACAGGCATTTTGTAAGTGACTTGAACATCTCTCAAGATAGACACACTCATACTTCCAGGCTGTTGTTGATCTCAGATTCTCCTTCTAAATGCAAAATGGACACATCCAGACAGACAGTCAGGACTGAGGGCAGTGATTTACGATGTCAGACACTGAGCCCGTGGCCCCTGCCATGCCGAAACATCTTTGATCCCTCGCTCTTCTTGATCACTCACACACCCAGTCTCTGTATCAGCTTCCTACAGCTGCCTTGGAGTCCCATGAACTGCGGGGCTCGGGACAGAAGAAATGCATTCCCTCACACATCTGGAGGTAGATGCCGGAAACCTGATGTCGGCCGTGCCGTGCTCTCTCAGAAGGCTTTAGGGGAGAGACTGCCCCGTGCTTTCTCTTAGTTTCTGGTCAACTTGGCGTTCATTGGCTTGTAGCTGCAACATTCCAATCTCTGTCTCTGTCACCACAGGACATTCCCCCTGCATCTCTGTGTCTCTTCTTTCCTTGTAAGAACACAAGTCATATTGGATCTTGGAGTTACTCTGAGTGTGACCTTATCTTAACTTCATTACAACTGCAAAGACCTTATAGCTACATAAAGTCACAGTCATGGGTACTGGGGGTTGACTGTTCAGTGTATCTTTCTGAGGGATGAAATTCAATCCAAGGCAGCCTCTGACTCCTGGTAATTCTACCTATTAACTAGCTCTCAAGTCCACCTCCTCCTCTTCCTCATTGCCTTAGTGTAAGTCTTCATCTGAGTGTATTCGAAGCTTCCCAGCAGCTTTGTCTGTGTTTCCCAACAGCCTGGGGAAATTACTATTATTTTTAAAGATACAGTCCTGAAAGTAGAATTATTGGGTACAAAGGAACATGTTTCTAAAATTTTGATAGATACTGCCAGTTCTCGTCTTAAAAAGATATTCACATTTGTATTTGTATACATGATATCTGAGAATGTTCTTTTCCACATAATCTTGCCAACACAATATTTTATGTGTCTTTTAAATTGCTGCCCACCCATCAAACACTGGTGCTTCAATGTTTGCACTTACATTTTCCTCATCACCTGGGTCTCAGGTCACACTAACCCCCGCCCCTGCTCTGCTGGCACAGGCAGCCTCGGTGCCTTCTGAAGATCCAGGTGAAAAGTAGGTTCCAGTCTCCATGTGCTCAAGG
Organism: Tonatia bakeri; assembly: GCA_004024845.1. Lineage (NCBI taxonomy): Eukaryota > Metazoa > Chordata > Mammalia > Chiroptera > Phyllostomidae > Tonatia > Tonatia bakeri. Next base: position 149,094 of record PVIA01001417.1, read on the forward strand.
ACACACAGCAAGGTCCCTTAGGAAGTCCCATGGCAGGTTGATACCCTGCTTCTCTGGGATTGATGCTCTTGGTGCCCACCCTGTATGGAGTGGGTGGTAGGTTTGGGTGGGGGGTTTGGAAGGGAGCACCCCTGCTCTTTCATGCAAAAGTGCCTTTTCTCCAGGCTTGGACCTCATGGCCTGGATGACTCCTTTTGTCCTTCCATGAGCCTGACCTACTTCTGGAGGATGCATGGAGCAGTGGGGTGAGGTAGCAGGACCAGTTTGGCCAACTCTATGAGGCAGAAGAGGGTTGGGGCAGCTCTTCGGCATTGCATTTACAATGTGTAGCTTTATTGGTCTCCGCTTTGCAGCTTTAGTGAAGATTTCATGTCTAAAGAAGAAGACTCTTGAGGCATTTTGCTCCATACACGTTACAGATGTGCATGTACATGGCAAAGTGTCTGCAAGGGCACACTCATGCTTTTACTCTGTGAATTCTTTTCTCTTTGTTGTCGTGCATGCATGGGGCCATTTTATTCTACTTTATACAGTTTATATTGATTCATTTTTAAAATATTTGCTATTTTGTGTATATATAAAAATTTAAGTATTAATAATCCATCTTTTGGAATCTCTCTTTTACTAATTGTACAAAGTAAAGGTATCAAAACATTGAAAGATTTTTCTTTCAAAAGGCAAGGGCTAATTTAGAAATTATTTTCAGAATAGATGTCAGATGCATACCTTTGTAACAGAGTCTATTATCTTACTTTCTTTTTTGAAATCCTACAATACCTTATACAGATGTTCCCAAATAGAGGGTGTTAGAAGCAGAAAGAAAGTAAAAGAAAGAAAAAAGAGGGAGGGAAGGAAGGAAGGTAGGGAGGAAGGAAAGAAGAAAATTGACTAGCGAATGACAATGAAATCCTGAGGACTACACAGAGAACAGCTGGTTGTTACATTCTCAAGACTCCTCTTTAACCTCACACAAAAGAGTTCATTGTTATTTAAATTTATCTTGTAAAGATTCTATTGTGAGACTGGTTCTTAGTTCAATGGGAAGGTACTTATCTGATTACTGTTGCCCAGACCTCTGAGCTCTTCTGTCTCCTCAGAGGTGACACAGAGAACTCTTTCAAGCTTTTCCATTAAGTCATGTGGCCAAGGGCTATCTGTACTCAAGAAATTTGATTGTGCTTCAAGAGTTGGTCAAGTGCTCGAGTTTTAAAAATAAATTCATTAGCTGACGACACCTGCTGTGCTACGGATTGGTGATGTGTGCTCTAAACAAAGGCATTAGACCCTCTGTGCCCCGCAACTGAAGCCCAGGTCCTCAAAGCAGTTATGGCTCACTCCACCCTGGGACATGTTTTGTTGATTGACATGATTATTTACTTTTTATAACTGCTATTTATGTTTGTATATTTTCATGCCAATTCTCTACAGTGAAAGATCAGGAATGTGTCTTACACTTCTTACACTCTTTTCTACATATCTCTCAGTACATAAAATATTCCATGTTTAGTAAAACTCAACAAATGCATGATTTTCTCCATGCGGCTGAATTCTGGAGCCGGAGGAAGACTGGGAAATCTGAAGGGCTGGCTCTTTGATTAATGGTGTCTGGACTAAAGGACACTTTAGGACTTTGAAACTAGTTGTGTACTCAAAACAACAGATTTTGATTAAGTGGCTTTTATTGGTTCATGTAATTGAGGCTGATTTATGGAGAAAGATGGCAAGCATGGATGAGCAGTTTGGTGCAAAAATATATCTAAAACATGGCTAAAAATAACCTGTGGAGAAATCTTTCCACAGTCTGGTGGTCATGTCAAAGTTTAAAGGTTCAGCTTCCGATTAAGACTAATGCTCCGGATTCCATACTCAGTGTATTGTAGCCCCTGACCCACGCTTTGTCATGATTTATATTTAACACATGCAGCACGACTGTCTTCCAGCAGGTGGCGCTGCCTCACTACAGAAAATGTGCATTGTCTACTCAGCCTCACTAATCTCATTGGCATTGATCCAGTAAAGACTGACCCAGAAAGACATTTTGAACATTTTATCTTAGTAGAAATAAGAATTGATTGCATTTATTATCTATTCCTGAATATATAAGAATTTCAGAAAGCCAGGTTTTAAAATTTAAAAAAAAATTTATTTTTAATGGTTTTATTTTCACATTTCTGGTCTTGGGAGAACAGGTTCCACATTATCATCCCTGGGCCCTTCTTCACACAGCGAGAGGATCTTTCAGATCTTATAATCAGGAGAGACAGACAGAACTGAGTAGGCATCTAGGCCCACCCTTCCTTTATTCAGGTGAGGATTTTATGCCGGGATCCCTGGAAAAGGTCATTCATAAAATCAAAGGCAGAGCCAGGAACGCAACCCAGATCTCCTGTCAATCGCCCTCACTGTCCCGCCCTGTCTTGGCCTTTAGCTCACCACGGAACAACAGAAGGCCGTGCCATTAACTAATGTGACAAAAGCAAACATCAAGGATGGGAGAGAAGGAGAAAAGAAGGGAAGGAAGGAAAGAAAAGGAAACACAAGAAGTGAAGGAGAGAGAGGAAAGAGGGTTGGGGAGGAGAGGAAGCCCAGCAAACTTGCAGCAGCTGTAATTATCAGTGACAGCTGGTAGATCTTGCTGTGGTTCGGCCTAGTTTCGAGCACTCTTAGAAATAGGATACAGAACACTGTCTAGCCAACTGAATTGTTTTATTAGCTCTCACGGCATCTTATTTTGACTCAGGCAATAAATGAAAAGGTGAATTTGGTGGCTCGTGTATCTCGCTGAGGATGCAGTTGGCAGCGGTGGGCAGGCATCCGGCAGCTTCCTGAAGCTTACCCTCTGCTGACGTCATGGAAATGGCCCATTCACGAGGGCAGATGGAACGTGGAAATTTTTGGATACAAGTCCACATTCACAGTCAGAAAAATTCCAGGAAATTCAGACACGTGGTTTTATTACATTCGCGTCTAGAATGAGAATTATTCCTCTAAGTTGAAGCACAGCATAGAGGCCATGGCCTGAGACGGCAGGTACAGCTGCTCTCATTTCTGACTGAGACGTGAACTGCTGGTTTTCCTTTTTCATGACGTATCTGATTTTAGAGGGAAAGCCCAAATGTCCTAAGTTTTATTGCTGTTCCCCCATGGAGCAACGCCTTATGCCATGGATCTCACTGGACCTAATCAACTATCCAAACTCACCTGTCCTATGTCCCACTTAGAACCTGGCTAACTGAGCACATAAATTGATCTGATGCACTGATTTTTACCTTGGAGGGCATATTTAATTTTTTTTTGGTGCAGGCCTCCTAGAAACATAACGCTTTAGCTCAGGAGTTACTTCGACTTTGCCAGTGGAGGTTTCTGGCGTTATATCATGTTTGAGGGAGGTGGGTTTAAATCACTCTGTACTCCATTTGGTTGCCTGCCAGTCATACCACCTGGGAAGCCATATGCTCTTGCAAATGCACGAAGAGGTTGTATAAGAAAATCATTCATTTTGCAAACATGATTGAGGACCTGCTAGTTGCCAGGCACTATGCTGTCAGGGCCTAATGCAGAAAGATAATGTGAACATAGATCTGTGCCTTTAGGGAAGAGCCAGGCAAAGATTCTGACAAACCTAATGCACAAGTGCTGAGTACTGGAGGCAGGGAGAGAAGGGGATGGCCTTCAGGGCTGGAAAGGAGGTAGACTGCAGCAAATGGTAGTGTAATCCTACAGGAGCTTCATTTCTTGAATATGCCTGTTTCCTGAATGCAAGCTAGCTTTGTCCTGTCCAATAGCCCTATGACTCACTGGCCTCCTTTCAACCAGATTCCTCCACCTTTGCACACACTGCATGCCTACTTCTTTCCCTTAGGACATCAGGTCCTGGCCAGCATCAAACTGTCTTAAGAATAAAGCTTCAGGTCTGTTGATCAAAGGAACAGAGTTTTGGTCAAACTAAAGATAACATCTTGACCTCAGCTGTGTTGAAGCCCCAAGCACAAGAGCTGATCTTACTGACCATACCTTCACAAAAACCAGACAGAATGCCGCCATGGCTGACATCAGGACCTGATCCAACAATCAACTCCTCTCTCTCCTGGCCCCAACCAGCCAGTAGAGCCTATGCCCCCAACTCCCTTAGTCTCTGCGAGTAATGATTTTCCCTATCTAATCTATCCCCCAGAGGCCATCTCAGAGACAGGTAACAGGGCGCTACCCACCTGTGTCTCTGGGCCTGGCACCATTTCCTTAAATAGACCTTTACTGTCTGTGCTACATACTCCTGTTTGTGTTTTTTCAGTTTTGATGTGCACCGGCAAACAGACCCCTTTGGTGCAGTGATAGTAGCTGTTCATGTTGATGCAGAGGGAGAGGAAAGAGCCCAGGACAACCTCCAGTTTTATTTTGCAAACCAGGCAGGTAGAATGAAGAGTACTAAGCAGGAGAGTCTTGGGGAAGCCATAGTCACAGAAAAATGTGTGTGTGGTATTTATGTGAGTGTATGAGAAAATGGGAGTGTGTTGGGAGATGGGGATGGTATATTTTCAATTTAGGGGGTGAATGACTTTCAGCCTAAAGAAAGGCAATCCTCAGGAGGCCTCACGGTCACCCATCAGGAATATAGCACACACCTCAACCTTTATCACAGGCATAACACTTCAGTTATTAAAAGACCATGCTTGGTTTCCTCGTTACCCTATACGAGTTCAGATAGGTACAGTTCTTGCATTTTAAGTTCAAGCAGCTACAGAAAACCATACAGATAAGGACCGTAGGACAATTGAGCACATGCAGAGCTCAACAAAGAATGAGAAACATGAGAGGGGTGCTGTGGGAGCCCCCCTCTGTCAACAGCATCACCCAGCACCGGGTCAGCGCTCACAAACAGGCCACCACGCTGCTCATAGGACACACACACCTCAGAGGTTAGAGAGTAACATCGCTTGCTTTGTCATCTACAAACACTACTTTTTAGCAGGCCCTGTGGCATTGCTGGTCAAACAGTTTCTTAGGGCTGATGGTTGTTTGGGAGGTGTGAGAATTTTGCTTGGAGAGACACGTTCTAGAACTTGCTTCTGACTCCATTGGACCTTCTCTATGCCATGTACCTTGGAGCCACAGACTTTAAAAACTGGCTACTATTATTGTGCCTCAGTCTTAAAAAGCAAAACCGTGAGCTGGGAAACTGAGTCCTTGGTGAGCCCACATGGCATTGTAGTCGGCTTTGGGCAGCAGGAATGCACGGGCAGAGCTTCTTCTGCAATGCTCTCAGTATGAAATACATTGAACAGGAGACAGAGTGATAACAGTCTTATCACTTCATAGGCCTCTCCGGAAACTTGCTCTGGAACTTACTAATGATAATAAAGAAGCCAAAGTAAAATGCCAGGGTCCTGCCCTTATTTTCTGAGAGTCTATACCTTTGGTGGAAAGAATTTAATACAGTACTTAGAAGAAATTTCTAATAATGATAAGTATTTGTAGTTGGATCAGATTTAGGACAATCCCATGGGTTCAGTGATTTTCTAACTTTGGGAAACCCTCCATATTTTCTCCTCCATAGGGAGCATCTCTGACATCTGAAGGCTTCTGAGAATTTCTGCAGAAGAGAGCTCCCTGGAGGGCATTAGGCTGCACAACAACAAAAACACGCCCACGGGTGAGGATTTCAGTTACACGTTCTGAGAGTGCATATCATATAGTCTTTCTCTTCTACGTTCTCTGCAAAACCTTTAGTAAAAGCACCAAATACTTTGAAGTGAACAGGGGTGAGTTAATGCTTAGGGTGAATGTGAAGAGTTACTGGGATACGTCAAAAGGAGAGACTGGCCTTGGGGACCAGCTAACCCGTGAGTTCCATGCACGAGGCAGAGTGAAGGGTGCTGTAACAGTGAGATGTTTGGTCTCTCTGACTCCAGCTTAATTCTTTAATAGCTTCTGCTATAGATATGCTAATTATTGGAGGAATTCTGCTTGAGGCTTGAGTTTTTGGAAGAACAGCCCCTTGCCAAGGTTGTCTCTCCTGAAAGGGTGGGGAAATACTTGTGTGTACAGACATAAGGACTGTTTATCACAGGTTCGCAGGCGCCTCCAGAATGATTAGCAGGAGTCGACAGACCTGGAACAAAGAAATTTAGAGATTTGCGGGCGCCCAGACATGGCTCCAGTTGCCTCTTGCCTCACCCATGTTCCCCTTCCTTTGATTTAAAAGCAGCCTGGTCTTTTGGCTGGGGAAGATGGATGTGAGGGACGTCTATTGCCCTCATCTTCTCAACTGTGTGTCTTCTGAATCAGTAAACACTTCCTTACTCCCAACTTTGACCTCTTGAACATTGGCCTTTTGAAGCATTGGGCATATAAACTTTTGGATCAGTAACAATGGGAGTTCAGAGGAGGGCCATGTGATGGAAGTGTGTGTAGGTAAAAGAAGGCTTCCCAGGTTGAAGGGTGAATGGGAGCTCTCCAAGTGTTCTAGTCACTGCTGTTAATGTCACAAATGACCTCAAAGCTTAGAGTCTGAAAACCATTTCACTTTGCTCACAACTGGGAGGGCCAGGGAATTGGGAAGGCCTTGGTGGGCAGTTCACATTTGGAGTCTCTCAGGTGTTTGCAGCCAGATGGTGACCGGGCCACAGTCATCTGAGGGCCAGTGTGTTCGTGTTCTAGGGCTGCTGTGACCAAGTACCATAAACTGGGTGGTATGAAACTACGGACATGCATTTCCCACAGATCTGGAGACTAGAAGTCCAACATCAAGGTGTCGACAGGATGTTTATATACACAGACCCAGGGAATTGTCCTGGGACTGAAAACCTGCCAGTGTGAGTGGAAGGCAGGGACAGACAGAAGAAAGAGGCAGTCTGCCCCAGTCTGGCAATTAACAGAATGTAGGGAAACTTACATTGGAGGCGTGTCTTGGGCGGCTACAAGACAGAGTGGATATCATCTGTGCTACTGGGACAGGCGCCTAAAAGAATTCACCAGAATAGGGCAGGATTGATAGGGGAACTGGTATGTGACCTACTTCAGGTAAGGGAAAATGCCTTACATGCTTGTCCATGTCAGGACAATGACCTGTTCCAGGAACCAGCATGCTGTGGGTCACAGGGAGAGATAGTGGTTTATATCAGAAGAAAAGCATTGATTATGAATCAGACTGTCTCTGAAGAGGTTTATGGGGAGCAGTCTCCGTTTGGGCCAGGTTCAGCTTGCAGCTTCAGCTGTGGTCACATCATAGAACAGCAGCATGGTATTTGTGAAGAAGTAGTGAGGATCATTCCTTGCCTCGTCCTAGCTTCTGGTGGTTACCGACAATCCTTGGCTTGTAGATGGGTCCCATCAATCTTTGCCTTTTTGTTACATGGCATCCTCCTTGTCTCCTTCTTCACAGGGTCATCTCCTCTTTGTATGTGTCACTGTGTCCAAATTTCCCACTTTCAAGGACAATCTTTAGATTAGGGACCACACTGATCTAGTATAACTTCATCTTAACTCTGCAAAGACCCTACTTCCAAATAAGGTCACAGTCACAAATTCCCCAGGTTAGGACATGAATATGTTTTTTGGGGGGTCACAATTCAATCCATAACAGCTACTTAGGGCTGAATGTCTCAGATGGTTGACTCCCATGGTTGGCAGTTGAGGCTGGTTAGGAGCTCAGCTGGGCTGCTGACAGAATACCTAAGGGTGGTGGTCTGATAGTTGTCGAACTTCTTATATGATGATCGCCTAACTCCCCCCACCCCAGCAAACATCCTGAGAACCAGCAGTAAGCCTCATGGTTTTTCCTGGCCTTGTTCTAGAAATCATAGCATCATTTCTGACATACTCTACTGGTGGCAGCTGTCACAAGCTTGTCCAGAATCAAGGAGAGGGACGTGGGCCACACCTCTCAATGGAAGAATTGTCAACACCTCGGCAGACATGTTTGACAGTGGCCACACGAAGCAAAAGGGAATGAATGGTCCTGCAGCTGGTGCAGATGAGATATAGAAATGAAGACCTGCGTGAAATGCCCAGGTCAAGGGCACTTTTAATTTTTGTGTGGTTGTTTCCAAAATATTTGCTCAGGGGAAAATTGGTATGAACCTTTAAAGAGAATACACAAATGAGATGGGCATGTGATTTAGTGTAGAGGTATAATTAAACTCAGGAAAAATAACTACCCTCTCCTCCTTTCTCTCCACTGTCCTTTCCTTTCTTTTCTTTTTCCTCTCTTCCCTTCCTTCCTTTCCTTCTTTCCTTCTTCTTATACTTTGGAATTGCCTTACATGTAGTGGAAGCACTAATACTTATATTTCATAATACGGAATCAAGTTTGGCTATTATATATATGTCTGCCCATGATTCGTACTTATAAATGGTATCTTAATTCATGAATTAATAAATTGATATTCTCTAATATGTATTATAGCACCAATTACATGCATATTTAGAGTTAGACCAATCTAATCATAGGTGAATTAATTATATTGCTTCAGTTGCATAACAAAGCTACATAGAAAAATCATAGTATATACATCAAATATTGAAGGTAATAATCTGAGGCAGATAGCATTCTGGAATGATTTTTTAAATTTCCTTCTTTACATGTTTCTATAGTTTTTAAAGTCACCTCAGTAGGTACATACAACTTTTAGAAGACAATAAACTATTAAGATGTTATGACTCTAATTTTGCTCAAAATTTTTGCTTAAAAATTAGAAACAATATTTTATCTTATTTTTCAACAACTAAAAAGTTAGACCTTTTAAAAATGCCTTGGTATAACAGAGGTAAATTATTTAATTTCATACAGTACCTGGAATGTGGTCTGGGGAGCTACTTGACAGCGTCTTTAGGGGGAGCCTCTCAGAAGAAATAACATTTTTGCTGATTCCTAAGGAAAAAGAAGCCAGTTAATAAAGAGCTGAGCCAGAGCATTCCAGGCAGAGGAAAAAGCGTAAAGACTTGGGGGTGCAAGTAAGCTCGGCTTGTGTGAGGAACAGTCAGATGGTTCCTGCGGCTGAAGCCCAGTGAGAGTGGGGAGCATCGAGATGAGTATGGAAAGGTGTCAAGAGGCTCAGATTTCCTAAGGCAGCAGCTGGCAAACTTTTTCTGTGAAGGGTGAGATGTTACTACTTTAGGCTCTGTAGACCATACAATACAAACTATTCAACCCCGCCAACGTGTGAGAAGTAGCCATGGCCAATATGTAAAAAAATCAGTGTGACTGTGTGTCAATTTACTTTATTTCTCCATGCTGTAATTTGAATTTTATGTCATAGTCACGCATCATTGCTAGCGTAGGCAGCTACTTAGTTGTTGACAAAAGAAAAGGGAACAAAACTCACAAAGTCTAAGCCTGATTAAGTCTAGAAGTCAAATTCCTCCTCTGGACGCTAGTACAACAGAAACTAGATTATGCAAGTGGAGGCACGTGCTCGCGCACGCGCAGTAGGGATCAGGTGAAGCAGCAGAACTTTGGGGCATGCGCAGTAGGAGCCAAAAGGGCGGAAGTAAAAGGGTGGAGTCTAGCCTGGAAAACCGGAGGGCAAGACTGGATTGGATAGGGGGAGGGCCCAGCACAGCCCCGGAAGGGTTAGGAAGAAGATTGGCTAGTTTGAAAGAAAGTTTTTGCTCTCTCTCAAGCTTGAGGTAATACAATTGAAGCTTAACAAACACGTGTCAGGTGTTTGTGGGTAGATTTGCCCCTTCGTTTGCTCGCGTTCTCTCTCCAGAGCAGCCTGGTCGCTCCAAAAGTGTCCCGAGAGCAGAGCCCGCGGGAGGGCAGCTGGAGCGGAGCTTCTGGGGGACTGCCAGAGTCCAGGACGATGACATTGCAGTTCTGAGTCCTGACCCTCCTGGGTGGGCACTGTGCTCACCAGGCCCGGGACTGACCTCACAGCAAGATGGGGCTCAGCCATGTGGTCACGGCCGAGCTGCCAGGCACCTGGGGACACGCCTTTGCTTCGACTCCAATAAATCTTCCCACTCACCTCATCCTCCTACGCGGGGGCCCCCCAAATGCTTTTCTTACGGATCCATAGAAGAGTCCTAATTCCACCAGCAACATCATGAGACTTCTTTGAAGTTTTTCAGCTATTTAAAAATGGAAAATTCATTTTTGTGTTACAGGTTGTATAAAAACAGGCAGTGGGCCAGCTCAAAGATCATGATGAGAAACAAAAATGTTTTCAAAGAGCGACAGGAATTTGTTGAAGCATTTTAAGGGGGTGAGGAGAGGTGTCTGCAAAATTACTTCTTTCATACTTTCAAACATTTACTCTGGGGACAATGGAGAGCGAGTGTAGGGGCCTTGAATGAAAATAGAGAGGCATTTCAGGAGGCTGGAGCCCTGGACCGGAGGACGGTGGTGGGCTGGAGGAGGGTGGCTGTGAAGTCTGTGGGCACCAGCCTCTGTGGGCACCAGCACTAAGGAGCATCCAGACCCCACTGTGCACCAGACGTCGCCCTGGGACCTTCTGTGCATTTCCTCTTCATCTGAGGCCAGGTGCAAACATCTCCCCTTCCTCAAACATTCCTATTTCCAGCTTTTAAGATTCCTGAAATTCTTGCCATTCTAGTACTGGTTTTCAATAATAGCATTGTCTCTAGAAGGTTTCTGTTACCTGGGAGATTGATATGCTTACAAATGGAAAGAATCAACTTGCTTATAATTTCTAATTTGTCAAGACAATTTGCCCATAATACTTGAAACACATCACCTGAAAGATAGGAACTGAGAAAAGATGTGTTTTGAGTAGGTGACGTAAAGTAGACCAGGGCAAAAATGTCCTTCCTGGAAGCTATGGCATTGGTGGTCAGTGGTGGGGGATGGGGGCAAGCTGTTATTTGCTGAATTGTGTCCCCCTCCAAATTCATATATTGAAGTCCTAGCCCTCACTACCTCAAAATGTAATTGTATTTGGCAATCGGGTTTTTTTTAAAGAGGTAATTAGTTTTAAGTCATTAAGGTGTGCCCTGATCAATGTGACTGTTGTTTTTACAAGAAGAGATTAGAACACTGTTAGGACAGAGGAAAGGCCATATGAAGGCACAGGGAAAGGGTAGCCATCTAATCAAGCCAAAGAGAGAGGCCTCAGAAGAAACCAACCTTGCTGACCCCTTAATCTTGGACGTTTAGCCTCCAGACTGAGGAAAACTCTTCTGTGTTTAACCTGCCCACGTCATGGTGTTTGCTATGGCAGTTGTTGGAAACATACACACTAACCAAAAGCAGGTGTGGAAGGGTTGCTTATTATGGAGAGATTCTTTGGGCCAGCTGTTGGTTGCTGTTATAATTTTACTGAGTACCATTAGAGCTAGGATATTGGAACAACTTTTATGATCTTAAAATGCATTTTCTTTATCTCTGTGCTTTATAGGAGCAAAGTGGAAGCGGAGGTCCCTGTTCACTATGTGCTGTGGAGTGCCGGGCTGCAGCAGGTATCCTTAACACGTCCAAGCTCAGTGATTCAGACTCATCTGGCTTCATTGCTTATTTGTTCACCTCTGCAAAACTGTTGGAATGACATTGCTGTTCTGGGTCAAAAGAATGTAGTGTCTTAGCTTCACCTGTTAAAGGTGATTCCAGAATATAATTACACCATCCTTCTATTTTGCACTTTTATGTGGATTTTACTTAGGAAATCTGTGTGACTTTCCTAAGTAAAATATGAAGAATGGTTTGCAATTTGAATTCTGTTTGAAATTGCAGCCACAACATGCTAACCTCCTCCAAATTCCTTCTTTCCCTCTCACAGTCTTTCCATTAGAATTTAAAAAATGTTTATGAAATTTTTTTCAAAATATGCGACTGCATTGCTAAATATTTAGTTCCCTGCTTGTTCTTGGGACCACATGGAGATAGAGGAAAGAACACAGAATGGAGGGAAAGGAGAACCTAGGAGCCTGGACGGGTTATTCTCCTTTGCCTGCTTTGTTCCTCAGCTCTGTCCCCTGCCCCTGTACGCCCTGCTGTGCAACAGGGAGCCAACCATAGTGGATTGTCACTGAGCTCTTGCCCTGCCCTTTGCTTTTTGGTTGGCCTGTCCAGTGGGAGGCAGTAGTAAGGAGGGAGGAAGGCATGGAGAGAGGTCTGAGTATTTATGTCCTCCTGCCCCTGCGTGCCTTGCCACAGTTCCAGTAGTTTCTCTGCCTATCGCCAGAGCTCCTGTTAGTTGCCCTTACCTTTGCCCTTCTAGGCTTTGGAGTAGTAGTGACTTTCCTCTCTTCCATTGCTACTCCCTAGGTACTTCAGTATTCCTTCTTACTTCCTTCAACTTAGCGGATTTTCTTTTTAGTAAACTGTTCTTGGTTGAATCTTTACGTATGCAAATGCTGGGACCCTGACTGATAAACAGACTTATGGCTCAGAGTATGTTTGCTTTCTTATATTAGATCCCTAACGCAGTACCAGGTACTCTGACAAACTGGTATCATTTCTCCTTCTACCTACTTTCTAGAGAGAGAATATAGGATAGGCCCCCATTATTATCTCTGAGTAAATTCTTATACCCTTTTAATCATTCACACATAACATTCTTGTGAATTTCACCGGGCACACATCAGCCAGGCTAGGAAGAAGTAGGGATGATGTCGTCCCCTGTGTGAAGTATTAACAGGTATGTATGTGGCTCTGGTAAATGTTTAAAAATCAGCTTTCTCGGGGAGGGAGGAGCAAATGTGAGGCATTTGCCATTTTCTGTGGTGGGAGTTTTCCACCATGGCCAATTTCAAACCACATGGCCAGTGTGATGTTGTTGAATGTAAATTGGGAAGAGGTCCTTCCTCACCATCAGCTCTTGCTAACTGGCACAAGCTGGTTCTGGCACCCTACTGTTCATATCCAGCTACAGAGAGATTGGGAGGAACACTTTTATATCACAGTGGGAATTTAACAGGTTAAAACATTACAGTAAAGTAGTTTTTCGGGAAAGTCATTGTGCAACAAAATGGGATATTACTTAGTAGGTGACCGTAAATAGGAAGCACAGGTGTGTTTGTGTTCTCAGGGCAGGGAACAACTGCTGTTCAATCATTCCAGGTTTCAGATGCAAGTTGACAACAGCCTCTTGACTTTAGGATCCTGGTACATTGTTGCTGCCTCTAAATTATTGAATGCGCTGGTGTATTATTGTAAATAAAGCTTTAGTTATAGCTTGAGGGTTTACTCTTGTCCTTTCAATTCAGTTTTATATGTAATTAGCAACAAGGGGTGGGGTGGTAAAAATTATCTAAACATGATAGAACAGCCAATGCCATTTTATTTGATGTCCTCTTAATGTATTTCTGAAATGTGACCAAGGTTATATAACCAAATCTTAGAATCCAGAATCTTAGACTCTTAGGAGAAAGATGCTGTGTTTGTTGAGTGTTAAATGTACTAAGTATGTATAGTAGGTAAATCTGGTGAGTGAGTATGACAGACTTATATAAATTATGTAAGAACCACTTATTATGACTGTCTTCTTACTTTTATGTTTTATAGAGTCTTTAAAAGAAAATCACTCATAATAAGCATTAAGATCCTACTCTAAAGGAGGCCAGGTATAACAGACTTCAGTGACACAGACCAGAAATAATACCCATTCCCAGGAGCTTGTGGAGGGAGAGGCCCATGCACACCTGAATTCCCTCTCCCTCTCTCAGTGGCCACCACAAGCTGAGAGGCTGAATGTACCTGGAAGGTTGTAAACTCAGTGGTGCAAAGTCAGAGGCGAGAGAAAAAGAAGCACACGAAAACACCCTTCTAGGCCAACTGCCGAGCAGCACACGTGTGTCCGTGCACATGCACAACTGTATTCTGGTGAGACAGCGTCTTCTCCTTCGTCGGTGGGGTTACCCAGTGTGAACTCTGTGCATCTGTAATTCACAAATAAGTAATGTGAGGAGTCAGATCACCTCATTGCTGGAATTTCTGATCTAACCTCAGTATTGTTTCTGCAAAACATTATACTTGGAGATAGAATTTTCCTTAGAATCTTTTACCAGAGACCAATAAAACAAGAATGTGGCCACTATTGTACTTCAAACTTTCCTACTCAATCTGCTGTTATTTTTTTTCAGCTTTTTTAACTTTAAATAACTTTTTAAATTTTTCAACAATTGACATGCAATATTATAGTAGTATTAGTATGTTAGTGTATGACCCAGTGATTAGACATTATATAACTTACTAAGTGATCACCCCATTAAATCTCGTACCCATCTGACACCATATATAGTTATTACAATAGTATTGATCATATTCTCTATGTTGTGCTTTGCATACCTGTGAGTATTCTCTAACTACCAATTTGTACTTCTTAATCCCTTCTCATTTTTCACACAGTCCCCCAACTCCCCTCCCCTCTGACATCCATCAGTTTGATCTCTGTATCTATGAGTCTATATCTATTTTGCCTGCTAGTTTACTTTGCTTTTTAGATTCCACATATAAGTGGAAATCATATGGCATTTGTCTTCTTTTGTCTGACTTATTTCATTCAGCACAATACCTTCTAGGTCCATCCCATGTTGCAGATGGCAAGATTTTGTTCTTTTTTATGGCTGAGTCATATTCCATTGTATATATGCACCACTTCTTTATCCACTCACCTACTGAAGGACACAGAGGTTGCTTCTACATCTTGGCTATTGTAAATAAGGCTGCAGTGAACATATGGGTGTATATATCTTTTCAAGTAGTGTTTTGGGTTTCTTCAGATAAATACCCAGAAGTGGAATTGCTAGGTCCTTCCATGTCTCTTGTTATATAGCCTTTCTTTCAAAGTATACTTTGTTTGGTATAAGTATTGCTGCCATAGAGTTTTTGTTTGTTAGTTTCCATTTTCATGAAATCTCTTTTTCCATCCCTTTCCTTTCAGTCTGTGTGTGTCTTTCGATCTAAAGTGAGTCTCTTGTCTACAGCATGTATAATGATCATTTAAGAGTCTTGTTTTGTTATCCATTTAGCCTCCATGTCTTTTGATTGGAGCATTGAATCTATTTGCATTTGAAGTAATTATTAGCTATGCATTTATTGCCACTTTATTATACCCTGTACCATTTCTTGTAATACTGGTTTGGTGGTGCTGAACTCCTTTAGATTTTTCTTGTCTGGGAAGCTTTTTACCCATCTTTTGATTCTAAATGGTAGCTTTGCTGGGTAGAATAATCTGAGTTGTAGTTCCTTGGTTTTCATCACTTTGAATATTTCTTGCCAATCCCTTCTGGCCTGCAAGGTTTCTGTTGAGAAATCCGCTAACAGTCTTATGGGAGCTCCCTTGTAGATAAGTACCTGCTTTTCTTTTGCTGCTTTTAAGATTCCCTGTTTGTCTTTAACCTTTGGCATTTTAATTATGATGTATCTTAGTGTGGGTCCCTTTGGACTCATCTTGTTTGGGACTCTGCACTTCCTGGACTTGTATGTCTATTTCCTTCACCCAGTTAGGGAAGTTCACCATTATTATTTTTTTTTCACACAGATTTTCAATTCCTTGGTCTCTCTCTCTTCTTCCAGCACCCCCATGATACAAATGTTGATATATTTGAAGTTGTCCCAGAGGCTCCGTACACTATCCTCATTTTTTGGATTCTTTTTTGTTTTTGCTGTTTTGATTATTTTTCCTTCATTACCTTCCAAATCTCTGATTTGATCCTCTGCTTCATCTGCTCCACTGTTGATTTCCTGTAATACATTCTTCATTTCAGTTAATGTATTCCTCATTTCTGACTTTTTAAAAAATGTTTTCTATTTCTGTTATTATGTTTTCTATCTTTTTGGTAAATTTCTCACTACATTCATCTACTCTTCTGCTAAGTTTACTGAGCATCCTTATAACCAGTGTTTTGAAAGCTGCATCTGGTAGATTGCTTGTCTCCATTTGGGTTAGTTCTTTTTCTGGGATTTTTTTCTATTCTTTCATTTGGGTTATCTTTCCTTGTTTCCTCATTTTGGCTGCCTCCCTGTGTTTGTTTCTGCATATTAGGTAGAATTGTTATGTATCCTGTGCTTGGTAGAGTGGCCTTATGTAGTAGGTGTCCTGTGAGGTCCAGTAGCACAGCCTCTCTAGGTCACCTGAGCTGAGCACTCACT
This sequence comes from Tonatia bakeri, assembly GCA_004024845.1. Classification (NCBI taxonomy): domain Eukaryota; kingdom Metazoa; phylum Chordata; class Mammalia; order Chiroptera; family Phyllostomidae; genus Tonatia; species Tonatia bakeri. The sequence continues at coordinate 165,145 of PVIA01001417.1, forward strand.
GTGTACCTCCAGTGTAGGCTGTGTACACCCTCCTGTTATGTTTGAATCCTGATTGCTGTTTGTACCTCAGTGGTAGGGGTTTGCCCCCAGGCTGATTGGCTACAATGACTGGCTTTGACCACTGTGGAGGATAAGCTGTGCAAGGGCTGTCCCCATGGAACAGATATTACTTCAGTGGGGCTCTCGTGCCAGCTGAGTCTGACCCTTGAATGTATCACTTATGGTGGTGGATGGGTGGTGCTTTGACTTGGTGAAGCAGTCCATTGGGTGTGTTAGCTCTGGAACATCCTGGAAAGTGCAAATCAAGGTCCACTGCCACCTGTGTCCTTCTAGGGGCCACCTGGCATGAGCTACAAAGTGATCTGTAAGATGGCTGCTACTTGTGCTGGGCTTGGCATGCCCAGGAGAGGCCAAGCTATGAATCATAGCCAGCTGCCACTAGTGCTGAGCCTGGGGCCACTTAATGAGAGGTATGGAGCATGCTGAGGTCAGATGCTGCTTGTTTGAGAGATTTTAGTAAAGTCTGAGGCTTGAACCAAGAGACTCCATTTGTATACAAGAGCCACTGGAAGCAGCTTGGGTTGGGCCTGTAAGTTGGGTGGGGTGAGGCCTCAGGGAATCACCTGGGTGGGGCAGACAGTGTTAGCCAGGTTGATGGAGACTTGGATGTAGCACCTGCTTGCCTGTCTGTGTGGAGAAGGCTCAGCAGAGAAACAATGTCCTCTGCCAGCACTTTTGTTTGATGCCAGGCAATTCAGTTCCTCCCCCGTATCCCTGGTGCCTTTCAATCTTCTGTTCCATTGCTGGAGCTCAGAGTGAGTAGTCTGAGTCAGTCCATGTGTGAGCCCCTTAAGAAGAATGCCTGGAACTTCAGGAGCCCCTGTCTCACTTAACCACAATCCCTGCTGGTTTTTACAGTCAGAAGTTATGGGAACTTGTCTTCCTGGAACTGCAACTATTTTGGTAGGTGATCTGTAATGACACTGAAGTGAGGGCAGATTCTAATGGAAGCTACGTCACCAGTTCTGTTGGTCTAGTGGTCACTGCCATAAATTTCATTTGTATCTTCCTTCATTGCTTCTTTCCTGTTCCTGGGGCTTTAGCTCTGCATACCTGTTCTTTTCCCTTAGGCTCTGCAATGGTGAACAAGTTGAAAGAACATCTGTAGCATGTACTGAATGCAGAAGCACGGCCAGCCTTCCATATTTTGGGTTTATCCTAGTGAGGTTTATAACAAAGCTAAACACATCACTTCTCAGGGTATCATCTTTCCCGATATTGTGCTGACCAAGTTTATGTTCCTCTGGAGAGACGTAGGACTTGCCTGCCCTCCTTTCTGTAATCTCTTGATTGCGCTGGTTGATAGCTGATGACCTGAGGGCCCAGCAGTCTTCAGTTCTGTGCTACCAGCAAGGACAGGGAAACCAGATCCCTTGGACTCAGCCATATTGTGATTTCTATCTGGCCCAGAACACCTCATCTGTGAAAGAAACAAAGGTGAGAACTGTGGCTGGCTTTGGTGTTTGTCAATCTTTCACTCATAAATTAAGATACTGAGGATTGAAGAAATGGAATCTGTAAGTCGCTATATGGGCAGAGAACCAAATAGCTATTTCCCCATCACAGTGTTAAGTAACTTGTGTTCACTTCAAAAGAAATTTAGATGCAAGGTTGCTGCTTTTTATAGAGGTGTGGTCGTTTTCCATCCAAATTAACTCCCAGTCTCAGGTGAACCAAACTTGGAAACTGTCTTTCTTTTGTATAAACATAAAATTCACAACACTGCCCTGAAGAATTTCTAGAAAACCAACCCATTCTTTTAATTGCAAGCATTAAAAACAAGAGACTAGCTTTCTTTTCTCCACAGCTTTCATTGTCAACATGTACTGAGCATGAGGGGTGACATCTGCTTGGGCAGCTCGGCAGTGAGCCAATTTTGGTGTCCTCAGGTTTAAGATGCAGTCACTGACCATGTGTACCCTCAGCATTCATGTGACTGGATGCTGACAATCTGCCAGGATTATAAGCAGCTGCCATTTCACTTTTATTTACTAACTATATTTTATTTATTGAGGGATTTTTTTCTTTGTAAAATGCATGTATCTTTTTTTACTTGAGACTTGTTTTTATTTTAGGAGGGCATCTGCTGCTTTAAATCTGGAAATAATTTCTAAAGTTAGTTGTCAAAATTTGTCAGCAGCCCTCATTCTCCTTCTGTTTTTCTGTCTTCCTCGACACTTTTGGAGCTGCTGAAGCACTGAGCCAGAATCTTCAGGTGGAGGATTCTAGGTCATTCAGCTAAATTTTCCTGTGCAGAAGTAAATAGACTAAAAAGTGAATGAAGTTTAAATTTCAGGGCCTGTCACTCTTTCCAAGGCAGTGAAAGGTCCCCAAATAATGCGTTTATCTGAATTTACATATTTCTGAAAATTTTTCTAATTTTATTTTTTTTTCTCTTAAAAAGTACCCCCACCCCCAACACATGCAGTGGTCTACGCTTCAAGTCCTACAAAACTTGAGTGCATCTGTGCCCTTGTGGCCATGCGAGAGACCCCCAGACCTGTGTGTGTCTTCCTCTCCTGGCCTAGGAAGTGGAAGTAGCCATGCGTTCTGTTTCTGCTGCTCCTTCCTCAGGAGCTGGGTTGGATTGACAGACCTACCACACTCAGATCGGGCCCTGTAATAGTTATTAAGATTCTCCCCCCTCAGCATATTACATTGCTCAGGGTCTTCCAGAGGAACAGAGCCAGTAAGGTATATATATTATATACGTGTGAATTCATATAATTTATGTATATTATAATATAATATGTATATTATAGTATTATTAATGTTATATTGTAATATTATAATACATATGAATTATATGAATTTTCTCATGCTGTTATGGAGGTTGGCAAGTCCAGAACCTGCAGAGTTTTAATGTCCCATTTTAAAAGCCACCAGGCAAAAGAATTCTCCCTTACTTGGGGGGAAGGTCAGACTTTGGTTCTATCCCAGCCTTCAACTGATTGGATGAGATTCATCCACATTCTGGAGGGTAACTTGCTTTACTCATTATATTGATTTAAATATTAATCTCATCCCACATCCTCAGAGAAACATTCAGAATAATGTCTGGCCAAATATCTGAGCACCCTGTGGCCTAGTCAAGTTGAAACCTAAGGTTAACTATCACACTCTGTCAACTGAGTGTGCTGTCATTTACAGTGAGCTGGCCTGTTAATATCTGGGTTTTCAGCAACTCACTTTTTAAAAACTGTGCTTTCAATTCTATGTTAGCAAGCATTATTTGAAAAGTTATTATATGTCCTATAAACATAAAGCAGGGAATCAAGGGAAAAAATAGGGTCTTGCCTTTGAGGAACTTGTTTAGGTATGAGTAGGTCCTATAACCAACCCACTCATTGAAACAAGTCAAAGAGATTCAAAGGTGAGGCAGTGATTTAGTCCAGTCCAGTGCAGAGATTCGAAGAGTTCTTCAAGGGAGGCAGAGCACTTTCCAGAGAGAAATACTCAAGAAAGACTTTGAGTGATATTTGAAGCTAAATTAAAAACAAACATAGCTGTTGACTTGCTGTGGACCTGGAAGTGGGAATTCCTGGTAGATATAAATATCTCTAGAGATGTCCAAAGAACACTATGATGTCCTGGTTGGTTGAAGAGGTAGGGCCATGTTGGGGCTGCAGAAGCTACTAAAAAACAGGTTGATGGGCTGTGGGTTTGCAGAATAGGAATTCAGTGTAGTTCCTGCAAGGTTTTGAATTGAAAGCTGGCTTCTTACAGCAGAGAACTGATAGTTAGTGACTTCTACATGGAGTAACAGCTTTGTACAATAACCAGAATTTTCATCGATGTTTGCTTTGCTCTTGTAACAACCCAAGAGCATGGTTCTTCCTTATGGTTAGCCTATATCTGTCTTTGAAAACTATGACTTTTTTCCTGAGGTTGAGAACTTGCCCCATATAAAGATAATCATTTTGACCTTAAAATGCTTATGAACCTTATTTATATTATTATGTCTTATGCTGTCTGTAATAACTATGGAATTAAAAATTTAATTCCCTTCCTTGTGTCAGGGGTTTCAAATTCTGCCTCAAAAATAGTTCCAGGGGGAGAGGAAAAGTCTTGTGTCATAAGTTGGTTTCTATTTAAAGAGTTGTTGGAAGAAGGAAGGAAATTTCCTCTCTCCCCTATTTTATTTTTAAAGAAAACCACTGCCATAGGTTAAAATTAATGGTTACAGAGAAAATCACACTAGATGAATAAAGCTCAGAAAAATGTGTGTGTGCATGTGTTTTGAGAGGGGAGAGAAAGGTGATATAAAGAAATCATATGATTTTCTGGAACACTTTGATAGTGAATCTTACCTGTTACACCTCTAACACACAAAATGAAACCCAGTAGTACATAGTGGCAGAGACCCTCAGGAAGTCACAAACCAGCCATTAACTTTATGGGGTTAGAAACTGAAGAGATTCATGTTTTAATTTTTCTCATTTCCTTCAGCAATATGTTCTAACACACCTAAAGCAAAAATTGGATCATCTTCATTATTTAGTCTGGTATTTAGTTTTACTTATTATTAAGTTGATTATTTAGTCTAGAAAACACTGTATCTTTAAAAGTCAGTATAATTTGTTTCATTCTTTCAGATAAGTCAACTGCTCCCTCAGGAGCTTGCAACACAAGACTGTGATGTATTAACACAGGCTCTAGGATGGAAACTCTAGCTTTCTATACAAATCTGTTTTTTTATAATTCGGGATGTTATTTGGATTACTAGAAATCCATTTCACATTCTCTCACAGACTTAATCTTTATACTACCTCGCCTTCCCACCCTTCGATAAAACCCAAACCTTTTCCATCCAAATCAGTTGTTGTTAGCCAGGGGTGATTTTGCCCCCTGGGCCCCTGGCGGTGTCTGGAGACACTTCCGTGTGTCACAGCTGGGCAAGCGCTACTGGCCTCTAGTGAACAGAGGCAGAAAAGCTGCTGAATGGTCTGCAATACACAGGAGAGTTCTCTTGGACAAGGAATTGTTTCACTCCAGATGATAGTAGTGCCAAGGTTGAGAAACCCTGGTCTAAATAGATCTATCAAGGCTTATTTTGTATTAGGAACATGGTTAGTTGTCCACTTTTAAATGCCTTCTTTGCTTTAAAAAATGAAAGGCAACATTCGTGATTTCAGCCAAAAAATATACATGCAAGTATTTAGCTTAGTTTCAAATTATAAATACTGCCTCTCTTGCAGGCACTCTTAAAATAACAAAATCAACTCACTCCAGTACTTGCAAATAACATGAACAGAGGCCTTTTTTCCCCAAGAGGGAAAGTACTCATTAAGGAATTTCTAAGTAGTGAGAATAGCAGTCACAAAGACCACATTAAAAGGCAGTTTGGGGCTTCACACTTATCCTCTACTGACCTTTACTTTGAAATTGTTGACAATTTTCATCTAATACCTGGTTAAAAAGAAAAGATCACTCTGATTCTTTGAAAAACAGGGACCAGTTTACATAAAATCCCACCACCTGCTTCAGTGTAAATGATAACACCTACCCATAAGCCATGTCCTTACAGGATTCAAGGAGAGCTCATGGTTTGTCCCCTCAGCAGCCTCCCCACAGATAAAAAATAAAAAATCGGGTGTCAGTGAGTACTCAGTAAATACTGTTGAGGGATCAGCTTCAGATCTGGGGTGAATTTGTTCCCTGACTCAAATTCCTCTTACTTTGGCAGTCATCAGCATTTCCTCCTAGTCTACCTGGGCCGCTCCAGCAGAGATGTTTGCACACATGAGCAAAGAGAGTGAGATGATCATTTCTGAGCATTTGCAGGAAGGGAATGCTTGGAAAATTAGAAATTATGTTTCTTGCAATTAACAAGGAGGGATGTTCAGAACAGCCCACTGAGAAATATTTATCTTCAAGTTTGCCTGACCTTGTTTTGACATCATATGTACCTTCTTATCTGCCTCATGATGAGAGTTTTTCGTCAGCTCCTGCAAAATATTTTGACTACAGTGAAAGCCGATCTATTTTGTTTTGCTGAAATGGATTGGGAAACAAAACCATGTGAAAATTTTCAGGATAGAAAAGAAGCCTAAATGGATTAAGGTTTGCTTTAAATTCATGAGTTCTATTGAAACAGGGCCCTGTGTATAAACTGCAAATGCAAGCTGCATTTAGTTCCAAAAGGAAGTCTCAAAACGTGTGTGACTTAGAGCCCTGTGCCTGAGTTTTTACCGTGCTTCGGAGTCTCAGGGAAGCTACACAATGGCAAACCCCGGCCTGAGGGGTGGGTACAGTGCCTACAGAAGGCCTCTTATCCCTTCCAGACTGGGCCAGAGGGTAATGTGGCCCCACTGCTATTGATAGCCTTGGTACCATAAAGGAATGAATGTGCAGAGACCATCATTGGGTCCTTTGATAAAAAGGGCTGATCTAGAAGAAAGAAATCCTAGTCGGCCTGAGGAATCATGTAATCAGAACCACACAAGCAATGGGACACTTAGCTGTTGGCTCTCAAGGCAGAGTCCACTCAGGTGACAAAGCAGCCTTTTCCAGGTCATCCAACGGGGAAGGGCAGTGAGTGACCCATGGCAACGGGGCCTCGCAGTAGGTCCATTATATAATTAACTCTCTGTTACTCAGGAACGGGTTCCACAGCTCATGTACCATGTTCCTTCCTGCTGCCTGACTGTTAGCCAGCTTGGAGCTTAATGCCTTCAGAAGGATGTTGATTTTCCTTAAGAGAAGTTAAAACTCTCTACCCTGGTGACAATTAAAAAGCAAGGTGAGAGGTGCACCTGTGTTCTTTATTTCCATTGTGATATTAAAACATTGCTCTCTAATTAAAGGATATCCTCGTTTGACTGAAGATCAGTGATGTTCAGAAGTTTTTATTCAATTCTCGAACCCCTTATTACTCAGTAGGAGCTCAGCAGGCCAGAAATGACCACTTACTTTTCCTTTCTTGGACCAGTCTGACTATGCAAAAGTGCTTAGCCCTGAGAGACTTGAGACTGGTGCTACTGTTAGGTAGGATAGATAGTAAGCCAAGGCAGGGAGGAGGAGGGAGACATGCCTCACCCGCTGACTCAGCAGTTCTGAGCCTGGTCTGATGATATTGCCAGGTGTTACGACATCACAGGAAATACTGTGCTGACATGGGAGCAGGGCCGTCCTTGAAATTCTGTGTGTCGTCTCAACTGTCTGGGGAAGAAAGCTTCTGAGCCTGTGCTTCCACCTCGAGGCCTGAAAGGCGGGAGAGGGTCCACAGTGCCTACAGGAAGAGGCCCATAAAACAGCTTTGGCTAATTGCCTACCTCTGGTCACTATCTGTTTTACAGGGAATCCCTAATGCTTACAGAAAAAGCCCATAAATAACCTTCGGTGACTGCCCCAACTTTAATGACCTTCCTCCTGTCACATACCTGTTTTACAACAAGATGTACAAATGGAGTCCAGTGCAAGATAGGGATTTGGGCTAACAGGCCCCTACACATGCCTAAGTTTGGGTAGTCATGTCCCCCCGAGAAAGCTGGCACTGCCTTTACCCATCAATCAATATGTAACTTCTTCACCCCATCCCACCAACTGCATAAGTCCTCAGAACAAAGGACCTGGCGTACTTGCCACCCTGGCCTCTGGCTGCCCTTCCTTTTGCCACCCTCACCCTGCTTTGCCTATGCCTTTCAACCCCCCACCTTAGCTAGGCCCTGTTCTCTTCCATGAGAACGGATCACCAATAAACCCTGCTTACACGCTAATAGATTCGCTGGTCTGTAATTCTTTACTGCATCAGCGAGAAGAACTGAGTTTCTGGAAGTTTCTCCTGCAACATAACCTTCTCACATGAGTGAATTAGTGAGAGAAACTTTGGTGGATTCTTAGAGCTGGAGAGGTCTTGGGTTCACCATTGTTTTAACATTTGAAGAATTCCAGGACAAAGACATAGAAGTTTGTTAAAGGTCACAGGATACTGAATATGTTAAGAGGATAAATCTCAGGTTCAGTATTCCTGCCACACACAAAAGCAAAATAAAACCACATGCAGAGGACTCGAGGAAAGTTTCAGAGGTGCTGGGTACATTTAGTACCTTGCCTGTCACGATGGTGTTACAAGTGTACGCATGTCTCTGAGCTCATCAAGATGTGGACATGAAGTGTGTGTCATTTTTGGCATATCAGTTACATTCCAATAAAGCTTTTTTTCTACTTCTGTAAACAGTGGTTTTAAAACACCTTTTTTCCAGCTTCATTGAGATGTAATTAGCATTATAACACTGTGTAAGTTTAAGGTGTACAACAATAAAGATTTTAAAGGAAGAATAAAAAGACAAGCATACACTGAGACACTATGTTTATAATAAATATATCTCTCTAAAGACTTGTTTCCAGAATATGTAAATAACTCCTGCAATTCAACAATAAAAAATAAATGCCAAATTAAAATATACAAAAAGCATACACACTTCATTTTCTCACAGAGCTCTGTTTCTTTGCTTCATAGCACTTATTTAGATTTGCAATGATATATTCATGTGTGAGATTTTTTATTAAATTCTGTCTCCAACAAAAAATAGTAAACTCTACAAGGGCAAGTTCTAGAGTTCGCAGAAACATTGCTCACCGTAGAATCCCCACCCCCAAGCACAGTCCTAGCTGCATGTAAACAGTTTGGATAAAGAAGAAAGATGCACCCTAGGTATTTGGGTCTAAGTTTACAGCTCTTTTTGCAACACTGCTTTGGAAAAGAAAAAATTTGGCCCCATAATTAGACAATACAAATAGTTATCATGATAAAACAATAAGTAGCAATAAGTTATCTGAGGTGTTCTAAAGATTCAGCTATGAAATATAAGTTTAATTTAGCATGGTTTCTAGGAGCATACACATATCTAGAATGGGCTTTTCTAAAACAAAACCCCTAATTGCTGTGATGAACAGACTGATAGGTCGCTCCTCGTGGCCCTCAGTTCACTGGCCACTTGGAGAGTGCAGAGGTTGATGCTCCTTCTGTGAACTCACAGCTGAACGTGTAATCCACTTCTAGCTATGTGGGAGTCCGTCCTTCCCCTCCATCCTGAGCTGCTCTGTCCACAGTGTTACAAGATTTCAGGAATCTGAGAAACTAATAAAATATTTCTTCATTTCCTTCTCACACTGAGAATGAGACATTGCTTATTCTGCATTTTTTGTCTCTAAGAGCAATGTTGGAATTTTCTTCCTTGGAATTAAATAGCACCCCCAGGCCAAAACACCCTGTGGCCTCAGTGTGTGTTAAAGCAGGAGCCATTGCAGTGGGCTTTCAGCCCAGGGGAGTCCTTAGCCCCGGGCTTCTGAGAGCTCCAGAGTTTGTCTCCTGCTGCTTCTGCCTTGTCTCCTCCCATAGGTCAGGTCTGGAGAAGTGAGTCCCCTGTCAGGGGAGATAATTGGTTGGTAAGGAGACTTAGTCATCAGGAGAACTCTGCTGAGCTTTGAAGATGGGAGGAAAGGAGGAGGATGGAACGACAGGCCTGCCGCTCTTGTCTCTGCTGTGCTCTGTGGGATGGAAAAGGAGTTTCAAAGCTCAGAATGTCTCAAAACTTCAGATCAAGCTGAGCCTCCCCCTGGCAGCCCCCTGAGAGACTGTTAGTGCTAGCAGATGCAGCTGACACTTTATTATTGGGGGGTGGGGAGGCTGCTAGGATCCTGTTATTTTGCCTGTGAAGTGTAAAAGCTTCTTTCATAGTGTGTCATCTTCACAAAAGGCCACCTATTTCAAGATTCCATTTACGTACATAAAATGTCCCAAATAGGCAAATTCATAGAGACAGAAAGTAGATTCAGTGGGTGTGAAAGGATGGGGAGGGGGAGTGACTGCCACTGGGCTAGGTTTCTTTTTGGGTGATGAAAAACATCCTGGGTCAGACAGTGGTGATGATTGTAAAGCACAGCAAATATACTACAAATGCTGAATTGTATACTTTAAAATGACGAATTAGGGATTATATCAACAACAAAAAATAGTATGTCATCTTAAGATGAGGACTGGTGAGCAGCAGCTTTGGAGGTGACTGGTCCTGCAATGCTCTCCATAATAATAACGGCAGCTCATGCTTGTTGTGTACAAGCCATTGTACAAAAGATCTGACGTGTTCATACGTTTAATTCTCGCAACAGCTCCCGGAGGTGGGTGCCATCTTTAACTCCACTTAACAGGTGAGGGAACTGAGGCACAGGGAGATCAGGCCGCACAGCTGGCAAATGGCAGAATGAGGCTCCCCTCCAGGCAGTCTGGCTCCAGAGTGTGCATCTGGACCCCGGACTGTCTTACTGTTTGGATTCCAGCAAGATCACTGCAAGCAGGCTGTGGAAAAGGCAATTCTGAGAGGTTATGTGAGTGCAAGAACTCAGGGTGGCCCCATCGAATGTCGGCACAAGCTGAGCCTGCAGCAAAGGTTATCTGCATAAACAGAGTAGCCTCCCTGGCTGTTGTGCCAACCCTGAAGCTCATCAGCCCATTTGGTCCCTATTTGTTCAGAGCTGGGGCACACAGACGTCCCTTGCTGCAGATTGGTTTGTGCAGACACACCTCTAACTCTTCCAGATACCCCCAAGGGTGGGACTGAGGCAGCTTGGCACTAGTGTCTGAGGCAGTCCTGGCAGTGGTCTCAGTGTCGTGACCTTGAGGGTTAATGTGTGCACACTACACCACTCAGTGTACGTCCTTGGTAAGAAATACACATTAGAGCCATTTTGCATGCTATTTTGTGCTTTTAAAATCCGGCATACTGATGTCTGAATGAAGGAAAAATGAGTCATCTTGGATATTTTAAAATTGTTCTCATTTTAAGTCAATAATACATAGAAATAATGATCTAGCTACTTTCCATTTTGTTGAATATTTTTAAAAGTATAATTTCTAGTGTTCTAGTTTATTTTTAGAATCTTTTATTTCCTAGCAAGTGAAACACAGGTCCGTACTTGGCACCTGAATCTCTCAGCCGTGTGGACTAAGGGGCAAGATAGAGCAGAGTAAGAAGGCCCTGCCTGGGTGGGAAGCCCTGCCTGGCTACTTAGCAGCAGTGTCACCTTGGGCAGGTTTCCTTGGCTTCTCTGTGCTTCTGTTTCTGAGAGTAAAAAGGGCCAGTCGTAACACCTGCTTCATAGAGGTGGTCTGAGGTTTAAATGACCTGACAGGGGCAAAGCTCTTAGAGAAGAGCTCACTCAAGGCACACAGTATGCTTCTGTTCATACTAAGTCTGGATGCTTCCAGTGTGATGCCCTGTGGACAGACAGAGCTCACCATCAGAAGGCATGTGCCAACACCTTTCTCCTGAGGGGATGTGCGTGTGTTTGCAGAGTTCTCCACATTCTCTTACCCAGCCCTTCTATTATAGGCAGCAGAGTTATTTAGCATTTGTGTTACTAGGGCTTGGCACAGTCACGGGGCTTCTCACTCTACTGAATGGCTTGCTTCCTTATCTGTGTCTCCCACAGACCGAAGAGCTCTCATCAGTAGAGATAATCTCGTTCACCTTTGCAGCTATAGTTTTAGCACAGTGCCCAGCACACAGTAGGTATCCAATAAATGCTTTTAAAATTCATCACTGAGTAGACAAACTCCTGACAAAGAAGCAAGGGAAGCATCTGTGAACATGAAGCAAAGAATGAACCTTATTAAACTTTCCTGGCTTAGAAAGCACACGTTGGCGTGACCTGGCCTCTGTCTTATCTCACATCACTCTCCTCTTTGCCCTCATTCATTTCCCCACACTCATCATGTCCCTGTGCCATGCAGGACACCCAGCATGGCTTGCCTGGCTGTGTAGTGCACAAGGCCACTCCGCTGAAGGGGGCATCAATGGGAATGGCATGGGAGCCACAAATATGAATCACCCATGGTAATTTTAAATGTTCTTGTAGCCACATTAAAGACAAAAGTAAAAAGAAGCAAGTGAATTTAATAAAACATTTCATTTAGCTCAGTATGTCCAAATAGTACCATTTCAACATGTAATCAATATAAACATAATTGAAGTATTCTGTATACATTTTCACATCACATCTGTGAGACTCAGCATGTATTTTATGTGTGTGGCACATCTCAGCTTCGACGAGCCACATTTTAAGTGCTCAGCACCAGATGCAGCTAGTTGCCATAACATTGGATGACATAGGGTTGAGCCGTTGACATTCCAGATAACGTAGAATTGTATGGATAAGTTTTCTGGAAACTGACAGTAAAAACTCCTGTCAAAATAAATAACAATTTTCCAATAGAAGCAAAGGGTCTTGAGGAGGCGGTGCCCTTTTCCTAATTTGCACAGAGATTCTTCTGGCCAGTGGTGGCCTTGCTGTCACTGGGCTTTTGCATATGCTGTTCCCTCTGCCTGGAAGTCCGTCCCCTTTGACGGGTCAACATCTGCTCACGTTTCCATTAAAGTGTCATTTCTTTCATGAGGTCTTTGTTCCATTTTCTCACGGAGCCCTGTTTCTTTGCCTCATAGCAGTTATTTGGATTTGCAATGATATATTTATGAGTGAGATTTTTTTTTATTAAATTCTGCCTCCAACACAAAATGGTAAACTCTAGAAGGGCAAGTTCTTGTCTCTTTTTGCTTGTCAGGGAACCCCCAACTCTGAGCACAGTCCTGGCTTGCCTAGACAGGCTCTGAAAGTAGTGCTGAGGACTGGCCTGCTGACTGCACGTGTCAGTGTCAGCCATCCCCAGAGTTTGCGACACTCACATGCCTATGATCCCAGGGACAACTTACTCATTGCCCAGGATCAGGCAGAGACTGGACTGTTGCCTCTCTGGGGAAGAAAGCCGACTGTTCCCTCTCTGATGGCTCAAATGTGTTTCCTGTTCAAAAAGTATGGAAATTCATCTGACCAATTTCCCCTGAGCCTGTCCCAGGGTGCAGCTGCCTTAGGTCTTTACGGAGCTAGGCGGCTTCGAGTTTTATATGGGATTCAATCAGGAGATTTAATCTTTAGTGGCCACTTTAAAACAAACACATTTTAAAAGTAGGTGAGTTGGTAATGTGGATAGCCAGCAACTCAGGCAATAAAACACTGCATTTTGAAACCTACGGGATTGTGCAAGTTCTTATCTGAAATCCAGGGGTTGGCAGTAAACTGGGGAATTGACTCAATTTGCTTCATATGCTGACTTCTCCCTTCCTATGGCAATAAATAAAATTCATGCATGGGGCAGTTATGAATAAAAGCTATAAAATGAATTATAAGCACAAGGCAAAATGATTGCTAACCAATTAGCTTTAATGTATATAATTTTTAAATTACTTTATTGTGATAATGTATATAATGTTAAGTATAGTGGTTAAGATTTGGAACTCTTATATCGTTGAACTACTACCTGGGTTCAAATCCCAAACTTACCATTTGTTAGCTGTGTGACCTTGGGTAAGTTACTAAACTGCTCTGAAGCTCCGTTTCCTTATCTGAAAAATGAAGGATGAAACAAGAGAATCTGCCTCATAAGTGTGTTGCAGCAGTCAGGAGAGCTACTGACCATAGAGTGTCTGAGGAACATTGTCCCAGAAGTTAGCGTTAGTGTTTCTGAATGAGTTTGCACCTGTGTGACAGTAAAGAGCTGGTCACAGATGCACACTTCAGGGAACTAGAGTGCAGACACGGCCTTCATTTGAGAGGAAACAAACAGTGTCCAAAACCCACTACGTTTTGATTGTTCCTTGAGTCTTCTTTGAGTAGGCTGAAAAAAAAAAGTGTCAGTGAAGCAGGACGTCCCATAAATAAAGTAAAATAGAACTGATGGCTTTAGAGTGTTGCGCTAGTACTCACAGAGGCCTCTTCCTGTCTCTGAAATTTTGGAATCTGTATCGTATGACAAATATAACAAATAGTTAAGAGATGTAAAAGGCAATAGAAGCATTTCATAATTGGGAAATGCTAGTGCTTATATTAGCCAGTTTATTCTAACCAGACTCACTTGAACCTGGAGGATAATTTAGCTCAGTCGGGGAGGTAGAGAAACACATCCTTCATTAGGTACTTTCTGCTCTTTTTTCACCAGGCCTGGCAAAATGCATCCAAAGTAGTTTCTTACACAGTTAGATTCAAAGGAAACTGCTTAGAGAGTGTGTCTTCCCCAAATCTGATCTTCCAGAGTGCCCACAAACCCCACCATTGGAGATGCACTGCTTTGTGTAAGGCTGTTGGGTCTCCTGCAATGCCATGTTAAAACAAGCATCTCCCCCTTTCCCCTACAGAGACAGAGCGTGTTAAACCATTCCCAGCTACAGCCACCTTAGTTTGTCTTTGATACTTGGCAATGGGAGTAGTGGAAAGAAAGCAAACTTTTAGGTTAGAGATACCTGACCAGGGCCTTTAAAATAAAGTACTATTGTCTTTACAAATTATTTAAGTTATTGGGTTTTATTTCCTTACTTATAATGAGGTCCAGTACCAATGGGCTACTTCATAGGGTTATTATGAGGATTCAATGAGGTGAACACATAGTTGACTGTTACAGTTGTCATTCCCTGAGAAGTGGAGAGGTAAATTGTGATAGAAGAAGGCAAATGTCCAGAGTAGGGACTCCTGCCTGGACCCGGAGCTCTAGAAGACGAGAGATGAGCTGAGGACGTGGGTGCCTGAATGGGGGTATGTGTGGTGGGAGGGAAGGGAGAGCATATGACAAGGGGAAGGACACTGAACTCCAATGTCACTGACGTAAAGCTTCAGACTTATAATACCTGGATGATGTATGTGATGTAGAATTAACAGAGTGGGAATGATAATATCATTAACTTCAATCACAGTTAAGGTAGGATAAAAATAATGTACTGCATACATGGGAAAAACTTGTTATGTGGCATGACTGCAGTGTGTAATCCAGGTATTACTTTAAATTCACTTATTTATACACTTCTTTTGAGAGCTTGCTCCATGCTGGGACCTGCTCTGAGCACAGAGATGTTACACAGTGGTGATCACAGCCTGCTGCCGTGAGCTCTCATGCTAATGAGGGGAGAGGGAGGAAAAGCAATAAAGACATACAAAATGTATCAGGTGATTCATGTTAAAAGAAACATAAATTAGGTAAGGAGTGTTGAAGGGTGGTATTTTAGATAGGGTGGTCAGGGAAATCCTATCTGATAACAGCTGAGTATTTAAAAAAATATCTCCTTTTATTCATTTAATTTAACACACCTTTATTGAGTACCTACTATGTGTTAGGTGGCTTCCTCAGAGATGGGAACATAATAGTGGGCAAGATTGACAAATTCCCTCCCTTTCACAGCGCTTTCATTTTTAGGGGAGGGAGAGAAATAAGTGTAGAAGCAAATACATAGGCAGGACAATGTTATATAGTATCAGTGTACAAAGGCAACAGACAATAAAATGGGGGACTATGGTGGCAGAACGATGGTTTGGCAGGAGTGGGTGGGGTAAGGGAAGTCGGCGTCCAGTGACAAGGAAGAGTAGAAATCTCCAGAGAACTGTAACATACCAATGTGTGATAGAACTATAATTCATTTTTTCTTATATTGTGTTTGTAGTCCTAGAACATCTTTAATACACCAAAATATGTTTAAAAAAACCTTAGTCACATTAAGTTTCTAAGTGAAAGAGTATGAAAAAGATTTGCTGGATTATTTTGTCTGTTTCCCCTTTACTTATCATCTTCCTGTTGACTAACTCAATCTGCCCCTCTTTACTGTCCCCCCACGGCTGGAGTTGTCATGATCATCACCCCTTCATTGTACTCAGAGGCCAGCATTCTTCATACACTTTAATTCTTTGAATCATTTCAGCAGTCTACCATGCAGGTGGAGAATGGAAATTTCCATACAGGGCTGCTTTCTAGAGTCCGGGTTTGTAAGAATTTTGCCTTAAATTATGACCATTTCACTTAATTGTAGCACACTCCTTCATCTCTACAGTAATGCATCATTGCCCTGGACAGTTGTGCCTTCCTCCACCCTGTCCTCATGTCCGCCTTTCAGAACACTCCTCAGACTGCGATGCCGGGGCGGGGGGCGGGGGGGGGGCCTGTGCCAGTGAGATACGCTGCTCCTTGTTCCTGTCTTCACCTTCCGTCCTGCCCACTCGTCTTCCCCCGTAGACCCCGCAGTGCCTTACAGCAGTTGTGTTCACACCTCTGATGCCCCCTCTGGGCTATTCAGTTCTTGAGATCAGGAGTATATTTCATTATGTGTGGAATGCCCATGACTGGTGCAGTCCTTTAAACATGGCAGGCACTCAACAAATGTTGGTTAAATAAATGAGTGAATAAACAAATGAACAAATCAAGAAGTGTGGGAACAGGTCAGGGCTGACTCACCCATCAGCTTCCCGAAAGTGAGTTGATACAAGAATTCACCTTCTATGTGGTAAACTCCCTTCCCGGATGTCCCCAGAACATGTGTTCATTCATTCCCTCATTCACTCATCCTGTAAACATGGCTTGAGTGCTACTAAATCCCAGCTAGATTCTGTGGATGCAAAAATGAATAACATTAATTCCTATCATTGAAGAGCTTACAATGTAGGGAAGTGAAAAAATCACTCCATAGATGATTATTATACAATGAAATTTATACTATAAAAGAGGTTTCTAATAATGTATAATGTATAAAGGAAGGAGTTTCTACTCCATGCAAGGACACACATAGGGAATTACAAGGGGACATAGGAGATGAGTCTTGAAAGAAGCGCAGAGGCCAATCAAAAAAGGCAGGAGGGAGAAGGACTTCAGGGTCGTGGCACTGTTTGGAATGAGTGTCATACAAGTGGCATTGATAAGGGCCTGAGTTAGGACAGCTGCCAGGTGAATGGAGGAGAAGGGATGGAATGAAAGATGCTCTGGAGCAGTCCAAACAGAACTTATCATCTGAAGGGAGATGTGGAAGAAGAGAAGTGAGCTCAGTGCTGCTCACTGAGCTTGGGGCGTATGGTCCTATCTCTTCAGAAGAAATCATAATCCCGACACTATACAGTACTCATTCTCTTAAACACTTATTTCATTTTTGCATATGTTGCTTTTAAGATATTTAAATACTTTGCTGTCATATTTTGATAGAGTTTTTGACCTCGTCACTCTCTCTAAGTTAATGGTTCTTCAGTGTACATGGTCTTGGGGCCCCTGAGACCTCCACTGGGAACAAGAAAGGCCTATGCAAGCAGAGCTCCCGGCCACCTCTCGGCTGCGTCACCCATCACGCCTCCACTATTATTTGTTCTGATGCAGGGCTGATGTCAAGAATTTCAGAAAGAGATCTGGAGCTTTCTTACCTCTGAAATCGCTAGTCTAAATCTCAGTAACTCATGCAACATGTTTTCTTAAATGTAAGTGCTTGGCTACAGTTCTGTGTTGTACTATGTCTCTTTGTTTTAGTTTTGTTTATTGTTTGGTTTTATCTTGGAAAAATGTAGGTTGTATCATGGGACTCATATTCATAAACCTAGTATATTGTGCCCGATTGTTTTTGATTGTGGATAAGTTTGTCTTAATTGCCACGTATTTCTGTTCCCCAAGAATGCACATCTCACTCACAATGGTCCGTGTTTCTTTAATGAAGGAATTAGAATAAAGCATCTGGGACCAGAGCAGGCCACAGGGCCTGTGTCTCCTTTGCCATCAGACTCGATGAGGCGAAAAGTGAAGTCCAGCCACAGATCAGCTGAGAATTAACACAAGCTGTTGTTTTGGAGTTTTTCAAATATTTTCCAACTCCCATTGTGTGTTTTTGTGTTTTGTACTCAAAATCCACTGCCAAAACCTCCCCCAGTGTCAACCCTTCCTGGGTCCCTGAGTCGTTTGGACAGCAAACCAGACTTCTCATAGGTCATTAATCTCAGAGAGATGTGTTTGTTAAATATGAGGAGATGAACACATATTTTTACCACCCGAGGTTCACAAATTCATTTTTAAAAAATAAGATCTTGTCTAACTAAATTTCTAATCTACTTCTGATTTGCATTTTTAGGATAGTGTTAGGATACTCGAAAATGTATCTGAAATGAGAATCACACCCCTGTGGAATTAGCAGGTTCAGATGTTGAAGAGAGAACAAATAGAACAAGAGGGGAGAGCAGGTTAGTGACCGCAAAGAGAAAGTGGACACGTGAGGCACACCGCTGTTTTCCGGGGGGTGGTGGGGTATGTGTGTGTTCTTTTTGTTTTTACTGCTGGTGGACAAACTATGCCTGGGAGAAGTCCTCTACTTACATCTCTCTTGGTGAGCACGGTGAATTTTCAGTATGCCTTTTCCTTATGTAATGATTATTAAGTTTCCCAAATAATAGCAGGACAGTTTTCTTTTTTCTTCCTGTGCTTATGGGCACTGTACTGAAGCTGATGGCAGTGAATCATGTGTGTTAAGTACTCAGCACTAATCTCACTTTTCTTTCTTTCATTCCTGTAGGCAATGGAATGACACAGATATGGACGTCTTTGGGCCCCAGGAAAATAGAAAACAGAGGTTGTCCATCTTTGCCCAGGAGACTGATGTCTTAGTCAACATAACTGGGGCACATGGGGAAAGCCACTTCTCTGTGGCCCCACAGCTCCTTTCTGGTTGTCCGCTCATGTGGGCCTGATCTGGTTCCTTTCATTAGTACAACAAGGGAATGTTAGGCTTTACTAACTCCTTATTCAAAGTGCCCTTGGAGAAAGACAATGAGGTGCCAGAAAATAATGGATTTACATTATAGTTCTTCCGTGAATCTCTTAAGTGTCCTTGGAAAATGTTGTAATTGATTCAGTTTCTCTCTTTCTTGGGGATAGTGGTGTTGCAGGCATCTGAGGTCCACCTGAATATCTAGATTCTTTTGATACCTTGAGTAATCGACATAATAGTAAGATGTTTTCCATAATGTCTCTTTCATATTTCCTATTGCCTCATTGAATTTCAAAACATCTAATAAAAACCACTATCATCATAATTTAATGTTAGCTCTGTTTTGCATAAAGCCAATTCCATCCTGCGGCAGAAAAAAAGGAAGGGGAAAAGTTGTTCTAAGTGTTAGGCTATTTACTTCTTATTGTTTAAAGTCTATGTTCCATTGTTTCTTTGTTGACTTTTAAACCTGAAATCTGTTTTATGATGTAAAGAATATGAAAGGATTTGGAAGGAAAAAGAGAAAGGTCTCTGAATATATGACTCCAAATATTTTAAATCCCTTTGGAATGCACAGATAAAATCTTCTGCAGTTTGCGTGTGGGATCTTGATTATGTAGCTATGAATTATTTAAACAAAGTTTATGCAACATGAAGAACAATTGTCTAAAATTATGAATAACCATTTGTTTCTTAGGTGCAGTAAAATCATTGGTGCTGTTGATGTAATGAAGGAATATTTTATTCTCTACAAGCCTAGTTTTCTGCCTCACCTTTTCATTAGCATGAGCTAAGATTGGCAGAGTCAACTACTGCAGTTACCCACGTTCAGTCCCACGTTCCATCCATTGTTCATGGAAACAGTGTCGCATGTGACAAAACAGTGACCCGCATTCCACAGACTTCAGGTTGGCCTCTGTGACGTTTGGGCTGACTCTTATTTCACCAAATGTCTAAAACTAAAGCATCTAATTGATCACTTTTCCACAAGGGAAACAGTACAGGAAAATAGCCCCAGGCTCTAAAAGCTGTTTGGTTGGCTTTATTTTTTATTTTTTATTTTAAGGGACAGCTTAGTTCTGTGCTAATACTACCTTGTTTTGCTTTCCCTTCTCAAATAACTCGTTATGCTGGTGAGCTGATTAACAGGCCATTTGGATTTTTTACTGTCCATAGAAAAGATTTGTGGGGTGAAAAGAACACAGAGTAAATTACCTCTGTTTCTCTCCATCTCACGGTCTCTCTGCAGGCTGGAGGGGATATCCGTTCATTATTTATAAATATTAAATCCTCCATCTGTGTTTAAAAGGATAAATTTAAAAATATACCAAGTGGGGAGGTGTGAGCTGATGAGGATGTAATATGAAGAAAAGTTCCTTATGGGTTGTGAGTTGGATGTGAGGTCAAGTGTGGGAAGGCCGTCTGTCCTGCATGGTGGTCTCAGGGTGCACCCAGGGAAGTGGCTTATAGTCCAGGGAGCCATGCCTTTGCATCACCAGGCCTTCTGACAACTGTCTTAGTTTCCAGACCCAGCATTTCAAATGGAATTTGCCTAAGCTTAGAAAGCCCAGTGAAGAATAACTAGGATAATTGGATCTTAAAATAGTGGTACTTGAGTGATGAGTGAGGAGCCAGGAAGGATATGATTCAGGATGGTGCATAGATTACTCTTTCAAATGTTTAAAAGGTGCTAGGAGAAAGATGGGTTATATGTCTTCCCTGTGGCTTCAGAGGGTGAAGTTCTGACCAGCAGGCAGAATAAGAGAAAAGTACAGTACATTTCATTTTAAGGAAAGGAAACCATGTGGAAGCACTTGGCTCAATTCTGGCATTCTGGAGCTAGGCTGGCTAAGTTTACTTTTTCTGAGACGATGTACTTAACTTCTCAAGTTCCACATATAGAATGTAGTAGAACACATCTCGTAGGGTTGTTGTAAGGATTAAACAAGGTGATGTATGCAAAAACATGAAACCAGGGCCTGACTACAAGTGAGCCCTCTGTGGTGGTTAGCTGTTCCTACCATTTCATCTACACTGAATTCAGGTAACTGCATATATGTGTTGTGGAGTCCCAGTGAACAAGATTCTACTGGGGAGGCTGGTCCAAGTCAGTCCTCAGCTGTTCGTGACTGAATGCAGGATGCCTCACCAGAGAAGTGTTTGCACCATTAGTGGGCAGCGACTTTTCTAACAAAAAATACTGGGATGCATGATACTTTTATTCAATTAATTGTTTTCACATGATCCAAAAAACAGTGTTCAGTTAACATTTCTAGGTCTCATCTAAAATGATCAAGTTTTCCAATCTATCCATGTTAGCTAAACTCCTAAAACTAGTAACAAGATTGGGACCCATTCAGGAAATCAGTGTGAAGTGACTGACTCTCCTTGAATCTTAACATAAATAAATAAATAAATAAATAAATAAATAAATAAATAAATACTAATGACTAATTTTAAAGGTTTAGTGCAAGCAAGCATGATCTAGCAGAGGGAGAAAGAGATATTTTGGATTAAGGGAAAAACAATAGCATGGGTACTAGGTTATTAACTCTGCACATTCGCCCACTCCCTTAGTAATGTTTAACAAGGCTTATTGATCACAATAGCCTTGATTTGGAAACAGAAGATTGCATTGTGGGCACCAGACCAATCTTTGTACATAGCATCTGCAAGCCAAAGACTTCATTAATAATTGATTTGTGGGGTATTTTATGATGCCATATGGGCCTGTCTTTTGCCAGCATGCATCACAATATACAATTTGATTTATGGATAATTGTAGGGTATTAGTTCTGGATGGGACCACAGATTAGAAACTGGAGGACCTAATCAGGTGCACAGCCAGAGTTAGGTTTTCTGACTCTTTTTGCAAAGCCTTTTACACTAAACACATGTGGAATCTTTTATCAACAGAATCTGAATCTTGAAGGCAGAGGCAAAAACCTGACAGCTCAATAATAAAAATCATTTCTGTGAGCGGCTCAGTACAGGTGACCTTCAGACATTCTTGGCTGCATCCTCTAGGAAGCTTCCTCATGAGTCTTCCTCTGAATCTCTTTGTCAGAGACCATGAAGATTGGGTTCAGAAACTGTTCAGTGAGACACACACAGTCCCCGGTAAGTAGGGAAATAGCTCAGTTCACGGTCCAGAACTCTATCCAACAATGCATAACAGACTCACCTGGAAACTATCATTTCATTACTCACTAACACCAGGATGTCAGGTAGGATTGGCAGATCATGCTTCTCCCAGGTATCCGGCCTCCTCTGACCATAGCAGCCCACTCACTCACCTATGGAGAAGGCCCCAGGAGTGCACCAACTGCCCTGGGGCTCTCTCCAAGCTCTGTTCTCTAGTCACTGGGATGTCCAACTTCCAACCACTTGCCTTGGATATTTAAGGATCATGTTTCTGCCTTGCTCATTGCAGTTGCTGTTTCATGTGGATTGCCTGCTTGGTGTTCAGGTTGGCCTTGGTCATCCTCAGCTTCATGATTTGTGGCCATTTGTAGCCTTTCCAAAGCCCACATCATAAAAATAAAAGTCTTTCTTGACCCTTTTCCCCACCCTCTGTAACAATGATTGTCAACCCTTTTCATCCCCATAGCACACATAAACTAATTACTAAAATTCTGCAACACACCAAAAAATACACTTTTTGCCAATCTGATGAAAAAAAAGTATAGTTTTGATTCATTCACACTGGGTAGCTATTGTTGTATTGGCTGTCGTCGTTTTTTTGTATGGCAGTCTAAGGGAAAGAGGTCAGTGCCCTGAACTCAGTGGACAGGTACTGCACGTTTTGAAAATTCTTGCGGCACACCAGTTGAAAATCACTGCTCTGCAGGTGCGCTGACTCCCTGACTCTGTCCTCTCACAGGAGGGTTTTTGCTGGCTATGTGTCCACAACCTTCTGACACCCACAGTGGGGGCCCATCACCATGTTGGGTGACACACCTCTGCTAGGTAAGGCTCCCTTTTCCACTGCCTAGCCCTTGGAGGTTCTCCCACTTCACTGGCTCTTGCGTGGATCATACCGCAGCTCTCAGCCTCAGGAAGAGCTATGTCCCATCACACTGAAGTGCTGGACTCACGGAGCATCATCAGTCAAGGTCTGGTTGACCAGCCAGTTTCTCACTTCCTGGTAGGCATGGATCCTCTCCCCTATTGCTTGAGGAAGCCAGTGGTCTGTGGGAAAATGTGTCACAGTGTTCTCGTGGGCTGCGTATGTGCTTTCTGATCCCTCCAATTACCCAGCCTTCTTGCAAAGAACCATACCCTTACCTTCTGTCATCAGTGATGGCTCTGTCTACAGTCAGCTTCCATCCTCACCGAAGTCATCATGCCAGGGATTCCAGTCAAGCATATCAAGCATGTGTGTCAAAGGAAAGCACTTCCCATTGTAGAGGGAGAAAAGTTGACCTATAGTCCAGAGTGCTAGCATGAAATCACACTGGGGCCACGGCCTCTTTTTCTGCTAAGTGGATATACTTTTCTGAGCCTGACATCAGTGTTCTCTACAAATATGTGGGTGCCAGCTTGTAGAGGATTTTCACAGGGCCATCCATCTCTTACAGTCAACGTGGGACTCGGTAGAGTTGTTGCCCTTGACTGACTGAGCCCCGTGTTTGGCATATGAGCTACTATTAATTTGAAGGGCTGTGGTCTACTTAGAACCTCTTCCTAGCATTTCATGAACTTGCTTCACACCATTGCAAGGGTTGGCAAACTTTTTCTATAAAGAGCCAGGCAGTAAATACTCAAGGCTTTATGGGCTATACTTTCTCTCTTGCAACCATTCAATTCTGACATTGTAAAGCCACAGTAGCCACAGAGAATATGTAAGTGGATACATGTGGCTGTGTTCCCATAACACTTACAAAATGAGGGAGTGAGCCATAGTTTGCAAATACCTGAGATTTTACAATACCCCTTCCAGGCTGCTCCTGAGAAATGAGCTTGTCAGACTTGGGTAGAGTTTTGGGGGCAGATTTATGCAGGTAAGCAGGCTGCATGATGGCAGACAGAATGTCAGTCTTACCTCGTTCAGTCAAAGACTCCCAATGATTTCTGGAATTTATCCCTTTGTTTCTGTGCCTTAAGGACCTTGGTTTTCTCTACTCCTCTCTCTTAGTCTCTGTTTAAACATCACTTTCTCTGGGAGATCCTTGCTGTCAAACCCTAGATCAGAGTAGCTCTTTTTGCTAAATGTCACCTGTAAGTTCCACAGGAACAGAGTGATGATCATTATCTAACATGGTGTTGGCTCACGGTGTTCATTTATGTGTTGATTTTCTTACAATTATTCAGACTCATTCCCCATGCCTGTTTCTCACAAAAGGTGGCCTATGTGAGAAGCCATGTTCACAACGAGTAATGGCACTTGCTGATGGCACACCCCTTGTCTCACAGCCACCCTGGAGGTCTGGAGACTCTTCCCTGTGGTATGCTGGCATCTAGGGCCAGGGATCTCAACAGAAGCAGAATCTGACTACTCAGTCCCATTCTCCTTTTTAAATGCTTAGAGTTTTCCCTTTTCATTTGATAGGCAGGGAAAGCCACAGAGCAGGCACTTTCTCCCTGAAGGCCAAGTATGGAGCCATCATAGCCATAGAACAACAGGTACATAAGCCAGGCTTTGGGGGGCATTGGGTTCCTACGAGCTTCAGGGCTCTGAGGCTGTTCTGAGTGCCAAGGGAGTCAGCTGGATGAGAGTGGGGAGTGGGAGAGGCAGCCTGGCCATGGGCCACTTTCATGGCCTTGTGGTCTGTCCAGCTACCACTTTTCTGGAAGGAGAATTTCGAAATGACACACTGGAAGCTCTGGGTTGATTCTTGAGCTGGGTCAAGGAGAAGCTTTGTGAGTCTGGTTATTCTTTGTGGTCTGGCAGCTCAGAAGCATGACCATCCATTTTGTTCCTGATCCCACCGGGTGTTCATGGTGAATGGAATGTCAGCTTCAACATAAAATACACAGAATACTATGGTAACGGCATAGGCCAATGCACTATATTATACGTCTGACATTCATCTGGGGAATAATGGCAGCTCAGATACGTATCTCATATTATCTACTGCGAAGGCATGGAAAATAGAACAGAACTCTGTAAGACCTGACACTTGAATGAACATAATTAATAAGATAATAGCAGGAGTAGCAGGGTTTGTCTTTTGAGTCAAGATTTTAGAAGGTAGATTATCTGCGTGTATAAGCAATGTAGACGTAGGAAACACTGGACCAAATTAGACACAGAATGTTCTTGAAAAGGATCATTGGCTCCTTGATTACGGAGTTAGAATTGGTTGCCGAGGTTGTCTT
Organism: Tonatia bakeri; assembly: GCA_004024845.1. Classification (NCBI taxonomy): domain Eukaryota; kingdom Metazoa; phylum Chordata; class Mammalia; order Chiroptera; family Phyllostomidae; genus Tonatia; species Tonatia bakeri. The sequence continues at coordinate 190,071 of PVIA01001417.1, forward strand.
TTATTGCCACCTACAAGTATATTGTCTTTCCCTCTGACACCAGTGGGAGTGGTGCCTTCACAAAGCTGAAGGTAAAAGGCTTTTCTAAAACCTTTACACAGCTGTGCTTTTCTGATGCTGAATCAGGTGAGCTTTTTTGCTCTTTATTCTTCAGCGTGGGGATTTATATTGGCCTTATTTTTTTTTATCACACCTTTTAGTCTGAAAAGCTTATGACTGTTTCTCTTATGGGTGCTTTTAAATCGAACGCCTACTCAATTATTTTCTCATTCATAGTGCAGGCCCGTGAATGAGGATGATGTAGGAGAAAAAACAGTTGTGAATATTTAACTTGTACTTCCACAAAATCTATAGAAGAGCAAAATCGAAGGAAAAGCCAGAAAGTTTCTAGTTTAAAATTATTTTATTCTTCTAATAAATATTTCACTTCTTGGCTAGCTCTTTATTATAGAGAGATGGATTGGGAGCCACCGGGTCTGTGTTCCCCTCCCAACACTGACAAGTAATTCACGTGCAAGGCTCAGCGTTACCAGTGATTTAATGAGGATGCCACTTAGAGAAGCTGTGTGAATCTGATTAATCTTTTAAATGAAGAAAATAGCATCAAAATGGCTGTAATGAATAAAGTACTTTATTTCCGGAAGACCTCGAAACATGCTCTTTTGGCTGTGGTTCATAATATGATGGCTTATTATTGCATATGAAGGTCAAGTTCTCTAGGATAGCATCTAAGCATTTTTGTGTTCTAATTCCAAATGGCCTTTCCACATCACTTCCCATTTATTTTCCTTTCTGAAAATACAGTAGATTTTTGTTTATCATATTCTGTGCTCTCCTGACTCCAGGCCTTTGCTCTTGCTGTTCCCTCCTGCTAGCACTCCATTCCTGCTCCTCCTTCAGAAAATAAAGGCTTATCTACCTTCAGAGCTCAATTCTAAATCTCTTCTTCTCTGTGCAGCTCTATCTAAGCTCAACAGAATGATTTTTCCCCCTTTGAGTTTACTTATAATAGAACATGTGTCACACAGGACAATTATTTGTTGATATATTTTGTTTTCTACCCTTAAAGTTCGGTTTCCCAGGCAGGGAACATGCCCGGCTTCCTGACCATAGGCAGAGATTGGTAAGTGTTGAAAACGTGAAAGGGGAATCATAGATGCAGTCGTCTGAAACGAGTCCACACATTTGTTCGCAGAACTGTCTCGGGCAGTGCTCAGAGTTATTGGAAAGGCAACAAAAGTGTCCGGATTTGTTGGTAGGAGGAGGAAAGCGAAGTCATATGAGCGTGACTGAAGGAAAAGCACAACCTGAATCTTTATAAGAAAGGAGAAAATTTCTTTGATTCAGCACATCAATTGGCAAAAGGCCTGAAATCATGGGTAAGAGTGTTGTTTTTCTGAAAACTTGAATGAAGAAGTATTCAAAAAACAGCAGCATGTGGGTGCAGGCCTTGCGGCGGTGGGCTCCTGAAGCCGTGTGGACAGTGTGGCAGTGCGACAGGAGAAGAGGCTGGAAACTGTCAGTGGGGAAAGGGGTTGTTGGAGGGGCCCCTCTGGGAAATGCCTGGGGCTTAGAAAACCTAGCTAAAGACATGCTGTCTTGGGCAATCAAGGACAGCAGAGATGAAAACGAGATGTTTTCCATCTCCCTGTGTATGGAATGGAAGCCCAGGTCATCTAGAGGACTCTGATGAATTGCCACTAGGTGACACTGTTTCCTCATTAGGCAAGTGTGACTTGCCAACCAGGAGGCCCCCTGTCACAAAGGCCAGAGCACTGGCCGTGGCCTGGGATCCGGCTCCAGCTCTGCCCCTCACTAAACCAAGGCCTGGGAGCTCTAGCCTCTGAGTCTGGGAGATTCCTCATCTGTGAATCAAAGAAATCCTGAATTGGGTGATTTCTGCAGTCTCGCCAATTACCTTTAAATGTTTTTTTTTTCTATTTTAAAAATTCAAACCTTAGAGATGCCTTTTATGTAAACATAATCTTTTACAAACATATCAGTTTTTATTTAACTAAATCTCATTTAGATATTTAAGCTCTGTAAATGATCTGGCAAGAATGAAATGAGCAACAGTGCACCTGCTGGTCCTTCCTGGACCTGAGCAATGTTTCTCATGTCAAGTCTTCTTCATGTACTCAAAGAATTAATTGTAAAGCTAGAAAGAATCTTAGAGATTGTACAGTTCTGTCCTTTACTTAATTTTTTAAAAGATTCTATTGATTTTAGGGAGAGAGAGTAAGGAGGGAAGAAAGGGGGTGGGGAGAGAGAGAGAGAGAGAGAGAGAGAGAGAGAGAGAGAGAGAGAGAGATCAGTTTGTTGTTTCACTTATTTATGCATTCATTGGTTGATTCTTGTATGTGCCCTGAGGATCAAACCCTCCACTTTGGAGCATTGGGTCATCGCTCTAACCAACCGAGCTACCGGGCCAGGGCATATCCTTCACTTTTCATATAATATCTAAGCATAATCTTCTCAAGGGTGATGGGAATCTTATTTTTTTTCCCATTACCCCCCCTTTTCAGAGGCTGTAGTTCCAGACCAATGTACTTGTGCTCCAGCTTAGCTCTGCACTGCATGTTGTTATGCAGGCTTTTAGGTCTGACACAGGAGTTCTGAAGCCTGCTTAAAACCTACAGGATCACTGAGTAAATGAATGACACAGAACATCTACCTATTGATTCAAGCTGCTCTTTTTGCTACTCTTGTAACAGGTCTAAAATGCAGTGTTTGCTCTGTTAGCTTCAGATGTTTTCATTTAGATGGGAATTGGATTCCAAGGTAAGAATATGGTGGTGGACAAATGCTATAACTGTGTCCGTCCCTTCCCTTCCCCCAATCCAGGGGGAGTATCTAGCTCCCTGTCTTAGTGAATGGAACCTGGATTATTTTAACACACAGAAGGGCTCACTGCTTTTCCTGGCAAGTCCTGAAGGTCATTTGTCTGCTGTTCCTTACAGTAATTGTAACAATAATTTATCCATTGTAAACAAAGTAGCACACCCTTAACCTACATACCACTGTTAAAACATTATCCAAGTAGGATAAGCAAGTTGCTGACTATAGAGGAGAATTGGCAAAATAGGGGAAAAAGAAACAAGGTGTGAAAACCTAAATGTTTGGGTCTTTATCTTACAAATGCTGTCATATATATTCCTATCTGAAAGAAGATGATAGACTTCAATTTTGTTCTACCTTTTTATATATATCCTAATGAGGAAAGTTTTTAGTAAATATCTAAGGTCTTTTTCTTTAAGAGGAAAGACAAGAATGGCAACAATCCCTGATACACTAATGACCTCCTAATGACCCAGCAAGTCCTCTCACTAGATCAGTGCAGCCTCGTGTTCATAGCTCACAAGTTTTCATTAGGGCTGAAAAAAAAATTTGCCTTTTGCTTCCAAACACTAGTTGAGCTCTCTGATCAGGCCTCAGCAGGGAACAGATTTCCCTTTTTAAAAATCTTGTTGCTTCCCTGGTGTGTAATCTTGCCTTTTGAAATAGTTGCAATCAGAACAAATTATCTAAAGAGTGGGGAATGAAAAGATTTCACAGTCATTGTGGGTGTTTTTTAGTTTTCTTTAACAATTGGTACCTTCCCTTAGTAATTGAAAATGATCCAAGAAATCTGTATGTACTTGGCAATGATTTTCTAAGTGTGTGAGCTAGAGTAAGCTCTTAAGGTGCAGAGATTGTTTCTGCCAGAGCTCAGGAGCTCCTGAAAACTAGCAGCCTGCCTGGCTGCTCAGTCTCTTGACAGGGACTGTGCGGAGGGTTCTGGACAATTGCTGCTTGGATTGGAAGAGAGTCAGAACCCAGAGAGGAGAGAGGGTTTTGTTGCTGGTGTTTGGCTCACATTCCAGAAGCAGAGTGTAGCTTGGTTAGTGTGTCTCTCACAGTCTTGGGGAGAAGATAAAGAAGGGTGCTACTGGATTCTTTTTGTTGGTGCCCTAGTCCCACAAGGACGTGGGTCATTGCCAAAAGGGCAGCCTCACAGTGCCTCTGAAACTCTGAGCCATCCGCACTGACTGTTTCATTCATGACCTCTTCCATGAGTGCTGGAAAACATGTCTGCTTCCTGAGGTGTGGGGAGATGAAGAGTGCGTCTGAGTCCACTAGGACAAAGCAGGTGTTTGAACCTCTGAGAGGAGAGGTCATAGAGTGGGGTGGGGGGTTATGACATTTTCCTGGGGGTTGCTTAGAGGAAACACTTGCCATTTAGGTGTCAATTCTGGAGTTTCATACTTGATGAGTTAGGAAAGTACTGACATAGGAACAGACAGCTATTTGAGAGGTTACCTTCTAGAAAAAGCAGTGCTACCCAGGCTTTACTCAGAAGGCCATAAGAAGAAAGCTGGAAGCTAGGCATCAAGAAGAGGTCCATGGGAAAGAGGCCTCCATGTCACTAATGGAAAGTCAAGTGGAGAACAGCTGACATGTAGTGCCTTAAACTTATTACCATTAATTGAATGAATAAAGGAGCAGGGGTTAGAAGGACCCTCACTAGGACCTAGGACTTTCTGAGCCTCCTGTTATCCAAGGTAAAGGTGCATGTAGAGGTGCAAAATCCAGGGAAATTCAAGAGGTGGTGAATGCTCAGCTGTGTATAGCAGTAGGGATTTAAACAAGAAGAACTGTTGAGAGCAACTCAGGAAAGTGGATACCAAATCACTTTCTAAAGGGTAAATACCTGAGTACCTTAAGCAAAGTGAATATAACAGCCTGAGATCTGGATAAGTCTTAGTGGGAATAAGAGCAGGTCATCTTTGCACATGTATGTAACCGAAAGGAGACGTTAGAGTTTGGGAGAGTATAGGGTTTGAGGCACCACCCTCCATCTTCGCTGGCTGAGAGTCTGGGTGCCTGCCAGCAAGTTCAGTCATTAGGGCATGGAGTGCAGGGTACAAATCCAGCTATTGGTGACTGCAGACTCCAAGGTCAGAGCAGGACCAATTTCATCAAGACCAAGTCCAGGATAAGGCCCGATGACCTTTCTTCTTCCTTAGAAAATGCACAACATCTTTATACTCTCTGGGTTACTTTAATTTTGCATGATTTAAATATTCATTTCTGTCATCTTTAGTCAAGCCAGATTTTTTATGTGCTCTGCCAAAAGCTATTGAAAAGTCAGGAAAATAGCCAGGTTCAGAGTCATTTCCAAAATACAAGACAAAATATAAAAATTATGAGACTGTTCCTTGAACATAAAAACAAGTAACATTTCTAACTTCAGTTCAAACCCAGCATCATAAAAAAAAGAAGTGTAATTGTAAATTTTAACAGCTGCAACTGAATTACATTTTGTATGGATTTGTGAAGCAGCCTGCTCACAAAGAGATTATGAATCACCAGCACGTCTGTGTCAGACTCTGTCAGCACGTCAATTTCTACAATGACCTTGACTGTATTCATGTCAGTCATCTTAGGATGCTTCTGATATGAGTCCTGTGCTGTAGAGTAAGACTATTTTGGAGATTCTAACGAGGGGATCCTTTTGATCAGGTCATTAAGAAATCCTCTCCTATTTTCCATAGTGAAAGAGCAGTTAACCTTTGGCTGGGTCAGAGAAGTTCTGGTGGCGGAGATGAAGAACAGTGACGAGATTGTTTCAGGCAATGATGCCGAACAACGTGAACTGGACCTGTGTTTTGCCTTCCTGATGTTTTTTCAGAGGAAAGAATAGTGGCAAAACATCGACAACTGTTGAAGATTGGCGGTAGGGACAAAGGGGGCATTACACTGTCTTTAGTTTTGTTTAAAATTCTCTATAATAAAAATGAAAATATTTCTCCAAAGTAGTATCTAGGAAATCTTTTTTTTTAATAAAAAATAACCTAAGGAATTCTTATATTATTTATTTTCTTAGTGTAAAAGCAACCGAAAAGATAAAAAGCCATACACAGTTATATATGCCTATTGTTTTACTTATCTTACACATTTTTGTATGTTTATTATTTATATTTCTGTGTGAAAGAAAGTGAATAAATAGGTGTTTTCCTAAAGATACTGTATATTTTTTCTTACCTCATTAATAGTCTGAACAATTCTATTAAGATATGGACAGTAGACAACTAGAGTCCACTTTTCACTGTATGGGACAGGCTTAGGGAATGACTCTTGATTAAATTTACACACACAAATGCATACATTTGCCTCCATTACACCGGCTATCTCTATGAGGGAAAACTCCAGTTAGCAGTGATTCGAGACTCAAGGTACTCTGAAATACCCAGTGCAGCAAGATTCCCGGATAACTCACAGTCAAGAGAAAACACCCTTTGGTATAGCTACGTATATATCATCTTCATTTTAATAAGTAAGAATAACTTATAAGTTACAAGCTGCAATGTGATGTGTCTGGTTATGTACTTTAAAGCCCTGTGTGAAAATTCATTAAGGCTGGTTGTGTGTGTGTGTGTGTGTGTGTATGTGTGTGTTTGATTATGTTCTTTTGGTGCAGGAAATATAGGGAGAACCAAACTGGTTATATTTTATAGAATTAAGTAAAACTCTAGAACCATTGATTAATTAATTAATTATTAATATTTTAAAAGTTTTTTGGAAGATTTTATTTATTTTTATTTTAAAGATTTTATTTATTTATTTTTAGAGAGGGAAAGAAGGGAGAAAGAGAGGGAGAGAAACATCAGTATGTGGTTGCCTCTCATGCAACACCCCCTAGGGGCCTGGCTCGCAACCCAGGCATGTACCCCGACTGCCAATCGAACTAGGGACCCTTTGGTTTGCAGTCCGGTGCTCAATCCACTGAGCCACACCAGCCATGGCTGATTTATTAACTTAATAAATTCATTCAGTGAAGAAAAATTTTTGAAGGGCTTTTATGAGTCAGGCACTGAGTAGGTGCTGCAAATACACTATAGGGCAAAGCCATGTGGCCACCGTCTTCATGGGAGCAAACATTAGCCTAACAGCATTTGGGACTATGTAGTTACGAATGCTACTAAGTGCTGTGAGAAAAGCATAGGGTGCTTTGAAAGCATGTGATGCCATCCCCACATAGCTCGGGGTCAGGGAACCCATCCTCCAGGAGGTGATATGTGAACCCATCTTCGGAGGGTAAGAATGCCAGGTTGAAGGAAAGAAACCAGAGAAGACCTTGATTTCAGACAGAAGCATGGCACTTTAGAAGCGCTGAAGGGCCAGGGGAGCTGGAGTGTGAAGGGCAAAGGGGGACTGGTGAGCTATGAAGCTAGAGAGGTAAGCTTAAGCTCAGCCTTGCAGGGCCCTATATGTCATGGAAAGAATTTGCTCTTTAAGAGCAATTGGAAAGTCTATTAAGGGTTTCTAAGCCTAGGGATAACATGATCTGATGTACACTTTTAAGGAAATCACTCTGACTAGAGTCTGGGAAAGGGATTAGAGTAGGGCAAGAGTGTTTACAGTCTCGGGAGAGGCAGTGGTGATTAGGGGCCCACCTCTTCGCCACAAATTAGGAATGTGGTGGTGAGTAGAATATTATCCTGTCTTATTCAAAATCACAAGCCGTGGGACAGCAGACTTGAAAACAGATAACGATGATACAATGTCATGAGCTTCGTATGGATGGTGAGTAAAAGCCATGTGAGCCCAGCAGATGAGGCAATTGTATTTGATTTGGAGGATCAGGGGAAGCTGTACCGGGAGGCAGCAACTGATCTGGGCTCTGAAGAAGAGTAAGAGCCACAGAATAGATTCAAAATTATTTCAACAAGAAGGAATAACAAGGGCAAATTTAAAGGTAGTTTGAAATGCCCTGAGCTTCTGGGAATGGCAGGCAGTCTGATAGGCCTTTCTCTCTGCCAATCACCACACTGTCTCCAGCCTGGATCAGATGCTTCCCTATTGCTGCCTCTGATACCTGCAGTATCTTTGATTGCAGCAGTGCCAGGAGTCCATCAACTCCCACAGCTTTTCACTGTGCCTCACTTCCTAGGATGCTCAGTTTCCTAAACTAAATCCTGGGTACCATCATTAGCATTATTTCTTGGTTACAAACTCTGAATTCTCTTGTCCTTCTCTAACCTGTGTCTTAAAGACTCAGTAACCCCCAACCCTGGTTTGCTGCAATACTGCCTGCCTCACCCTCCACTTGAACAGCTGCCCTTGGCTGGAAAAAAAATACAAAACCCTCGTGTCCAGAGGCTCTGGCATCATCTGGGTCCACTGAACTCAAGGAAGTTCTCAGTGTAGCCAGGCTGTCCTACTGTATCTTCCTAATCCAATTCACTCGTGCACGCTTGTAAAAGATCATTTTATACCTTCGACTCGCCCCTCAAAACAGCATACCTTCATTCTCACTCTCAGCTGGTGACTAGCCTCTTGTTTCAATGGGAAAACAGCAATCAGAGGAGACTCCCACACGCTTCCATGTCACCTCTACCTATGAGCCAGTCCCGAGCCCATAGGCTCTTCCTTTCTTACTGCCGTGGATGAACTGTCAACCCTGCTCCTATCGAAAGCCAGCTCCCTGTTCTCTGCATGCTTCCTCCGCCATCAAGCCTATGGCTCCAGCAATTCTTCTCTTTCTTTACTTCATCACTAATTTTCTCCGCTCTACTGAATCATCTCCATCAGTGTGAAATACATTGTAATGTTTCCCATCCTGAAAAAAATCAACCCTCTCTTGAGCCTGCATCCCTATAAACTGTCCATTCCTCTGCTCCCCTTAACAACAAAATTTCACTAAAGTTTTATCTTTATTTGTCAATTCTAGTTTCTCTTATTTCCATTCTTTCTTAAACCCGACCACTTCCCTGAAATTGCTCTTATCATTACCAACCAAAATCTGCATGTTGCTGAGTCCTATGTGAAGATTCAGTCTTCATTTTATTTAACTCTCAGCAATATTTGATATAATTAAATATCCCTCTTCCATGAAACACTTTATTTCCTCTGGGGACCCAAATTCTCCCTGGTTTTTTCTTTTTTTTTTTTTTGTAAGATGCTCTCCCCCCAGCCCTCTTCGTTCTGTCTTCTTCCCACCAACCTCCAAACGATGAAGGTTTCTGGGCCTTTTCTTTTCTTTGTTCACATTCATTTCTTAGACGGCTTATCTGGTCTCATGGGTTTAAATACCATAATACACTGATGACTTCTTCTTCTTTTTTATTTCCCCCATCCTGGACCTCTTCACTGAACTCCACACTCAAAAATTTGTCTATTTGATTTTTTTCATTTGGGTCACCAACAAGTACCTGAAACTTCGAACTGTTGTTGCCAGCCTGTGCCTCACTTTTCCCTCGCACCTTCTAACTACCTATTACCAATTCCCCCTAGCTATATCCCTGACAGATAACAAAGATTTGATTATTTTTGTCTCCTGCACTGTCCTGACCCTACTCTAAGCCACCAGTGTCTCATGTGGAGTTTTCCAACAACCTCCTCACTGCTTCCACTTCTGCTCTCTCCAGCCCTGTGCAGCACCATTTCAACTAAAAATCTAGAGTGGTCCTCTCACAGCGTAAATAATATCTTCTCACTCCTCTGCTCAAAATCCCTGAATAACATTCCAGCTCTTTCAAAATATCACCCAAAGATCTTATGATGGCCTTTGAAACCCCTTCTGAATGGGTTCCCTGTTTCCTCTCTGACCTCAAGCCCTATCAGCTGTCCTACTGTGTGCTCCACTGTAGACATCCTGGCCCCTTGGGGTTCCATGGATAGCACAGGTAGGCTCCCGCACAGCACCTTGCACTCACTGTTCCTTTTTTCTGCACAGCTTTTCCCAAGAGCCTCACTGTCTTCTAGTCTCTGCTCTGCCACTTCCTTGTTGAGATCTATCTCGACCACTCTGTTTAGATTGGCAGCTCTTCACCTGCTTCACGCCTTATTCCCCACCTGAGCATTATTTTTCTCCATAGCGCTATGGCCATCTGACATACTGTTTGGTTAGGTTAACAATAGAACCTGTGAATGTTAGTCTCGACAGTTTTGTAGTTTAACATGTTTTAGGTCTATCACACATTTCCTTACAGTTCAGCGCTCATGTTCCTGGTTGGCGGGTGGTTTTCCTCCAGCTGGGGTTCAGGTACTGGGATCCTCCCATTAGAAGCTCTGCCATCAGGCTCTCAGAGTCTTTCCTATCCAGCAGACACTGAGGATGGGAAAGAAAAATAAATGAAGGCTCACCAGGTTCTTTCTGGAAGTGACGAACATCGTTTCTGCTCACATTGCTTTGGCAAGAGTTAGTCATGTGGACACAGCTGAGCCTGAGGAATACCAGGAAATGTAGTCGCTGTTGGGACCATTGCCTGCCAGTGACAACTCAACTTTGGGAGTGTTGGTGGACAGAAGTCTATCTGTGCCACACACAATATACATTTACTTGTCTTCATTACAAGATAAGCTCCATGGAAAAGCGATCCTTTTGTTTCTATTCCATTTGTAACTCCAGGACATAGAATGTTTCCTGATTCCTGGTAAATTCCCAGTGAATATTTGTTTTCATTTATTTTTCAAAGACCATGATAGGAGGAAGGAAGAGGTTATTGTCAGTGTGGGAGTGGAGGCTAAAAAGATAGAGTCAGACCATGAGAAAACATAGCTGTGTACACCTGTAGCCAGCATGAGTATGAGCTTCCCTAATGCATGATCTTGTCCAGATCACAGGAAATTGGACTAGAACCAGAGCATTTGGCTCCCCTTTTTTTCCCCATAAAACCATTTGGACAGTAGTTGCACACCAAGAATTTCTCTGTTGCCATCCTGTGGCTTTGTAGATAAGCAGTAGTGAATCAGCCAGAGCCCAAAAATGTACTTCTGTTTAACTGCTGTTGCATACACACGGCCTATGCTCCTCCATGGGAACATTTGACTTTGTTCAGTGGACTGTGTGTTAAATCTGTGGCGTAATTCCAAATTATTTTTTTGGCTTTTTCCCTTTACATGTTCTCCTAATTTAGGCTTAATCTGTTATCACACAGGCACATGTAAAACATGAAAAACCATCAATGCACTGGGGTTGATATTATGGAAGTGACTTCAGACTTCAAGCCAAGCCCTTGGGCTCTTAGGCAGTCCCTCCCCAGTGCCACCATTGAGACCTAACACTGAATTGGGTGGACTGTGTTTTTAAATTTTTTAATGTACTGATTTTATAGAGAGAGAAGAGTGAAGAGAGAGAAAGAGAGAGAGAGAGATCAATTTGTTGTTCCACTTATTTATGCATTCATTGGTTGATTCTTGTATGTGTCCTGACTTGGGGTCAAACCTGCAATCTTGGTGTATTAGGACAATACTCTAACCTACTGGTCTACCTGGCCAGGGCCGGACTGTGTTTTTGATTTAGTAATTCACACTGGGTTTCTTTGACATACAACATGACCATGATATGCCAAAGTAAGAGAAAATACACATGTGTATTTGGCCAACATGTTGTCAAACATTCAGATGTTTGGAAATATTACATAATTGGTTGCATACTAGTTATACTGACATACTCTCCATACACTTATAGGTATTTTTAATTCATCACATACCTTAACTTTGCATCATAAAAATCACACATAAGATGCACCCTCCAAAATAGGCTATGTAATGAGAATGATCAAAATATGCATAAAATACTGGTTTTACATCTTTTATTAAATATTGGAAAGTATGCTTATTATTTGCAGAGAAATCAATCCAAAAAACTTGTCAACCCAAACTATGGGTGTGTGGTTGTGAAGATGCCACACAGACCTCTCTGAGAGAGGGAGGGAGGGAATTTAGCAAATACCTGACAAACCCCTCAATTTTTGCTGTGGAGTATAATTCAAACTTCCCTTTCTCATTGAATATGGTTTCTGCTGGCATCTAAGGAGGATAAAAATATCTACCCCACATTGTTTCCAACAGGTATATATGAGTATGAGAAAAAATAAAGGATGCTTTAATATTTTTTTAAATTTTATTTTAATTATTGTTCAAGTACAATTTTCTATCTTTTACTCCCATCCTGGCCCACCCACCCAGCCTTCCCCACCTCCCTCCCATAATATTTTGAAAAAATATAATGCACTATGTCTCTAAGTAGTAGTATGGTTTCTGTTACTGCTGTTATGAGTCAATGGTTTCTTAATTGGCTGGCTGTGAAAATTGCTTTTGTCTTCAAGAAGATTCCTGGGTGCATCCCCAGAGATTCCATTTGACTCAGTAGTTCTGCAGTAGGGCCTAGGAACTATCTTAAGTGTTCTTTAGGCAGTTCTGGTGATTAGCCAGGTTTGGAACTAGTGGTCTTGGAAAATTCTACTTTAGGAACTAGCACTATTAATAATGTATGTTTAACTTTATTACTCACATGGAAGGGAAAATATTGATTGATGGTTCCAATAATAGCATTATCAATTGATTTTAGGAAGGCAGTATGTGTTTAGTGGAAAAGTTATAGGTTGGGTGTTCCTGGACTTGAATCTTGATTCTATATATAGCTTTTAATGCTTATATATCCACTTAGTAAATGTAAATTAGGCAACTAACTTCTGTGAGCTTCAATTTCATTATCTGTAAAATGAGTGTAATAATGCCTGTCTTGCAAGTTTGTTGGGAGAATTAAATTGAATAGCTTTTGGAAAGCCACTGAAATTAAACATCTTCATTAAAAGATTTCTTTTCTATCATTTAATGCTTTTATTTAGTTTGAGTCGCTATCTAAGTTTTTGAGAGCAAAAACAGCCAAAATTGATTAATTAGAACTGTGTATGTTCCTCTTTATTACAGCTTTGTTATCCTTTTTGATTAATATGTCTTGAATTCGAATGTCTAAATGTGGAATTATGATTGCTGGATGTTCTCAGAGCATACCAGGTCCTGATAGTGCGATGTTAATTTTGTGGAAGAGTGAAAATATTGGCAGTAAATCCTGCACTCTAGGAGAGTGGGTGAGCTAAGAAAAATCCAGTGCTATGAATGACCCATTAACTTATGAGAAGCTTGGGTACATGCTGCAGGGCAGGACAGAGCTGAAGGCATTGGACCATAGTATGGTTAGGTATTAAACTTTGAGTAGCATGTAGAAGAGGGCTCTATAGCATTCTCATGGAATGTTTTAAGTAAGCAGCTGGTTTTTAACAAGTTACCATTATTAATGAATGGCAAATCTTTCCTCTGTAGTTCATGTTATTGGTCTTCCAACAATGCCACTGGTGTGCTAAGCATTCTCAAAGTTGGAAAGAACATAGTGGAAAACAGAAGGAGAATGCCAAGTTTATTTGAAATTGTTTGGATCTTAAAGATAGAGCATCAGCTTTTTAATTGAATCTAGTCTCTTTCTAAATTAGTCCAGGCACACTTTGAGGGACCCAGTCTGAAATTTTAAGAAAATTTATTTCATTCCAGTTTCCTTTAGTGCACATTAATGGCAGATGTTAGCTCCTGTTTCTGTTCCAAAGCCTGTTTAGAAGATTTCTCTGCCTCCGGAGGTGTCCTACATTCTTGCATGAAACCACACACAACAAAACAAGTCAGAAGCCTACTCAGAACGTAGACTAGAAACTGCAGTCAACACTTGAACAATGAGAGTTTGAGCAGTGCGGGTCCACTTACACGTGGCCTGTTTAAAAATAAATACTGTAAATGCATTTTTTCCTTATAATTTTCCTTATACCATTTTCTTTTCTCTAGTTTACTTCATTATAAAAATACAGTATGTAATACATACAACATGCAAAATACGCATTTATCAACTATTTAGGTTATTGTTAAGGCTTCGGGTCAAGAGTAGATTGTTAGCTGTTCGTTTTCTGGGAGTCAAGTTATATGCAGATTTTTGACCACATGGGGCTCAGTCCCCCTAAACCCCATGCTGTCCAGGGGTCAATTATATTTAATTATTGGTCATCAATTAATTATAGTTTGGCTATGCAACTTCAAATATTGTAGACTGTTCCATTTCTATTGGGTATTTCTAGCTTACATTTCAGAAGTTACTGCCCTACCTTTCTGTGTGTAGTCTGTAATAACGGCAGAGCAGCACTATGTTGGCTGACATCAAAGGTGTCATCAGGCTTTTCTCCAGCTATACACAGCCTGTAATGGTCTCTCATTCCCCCAGCAGATAAGAACAGAGGGAGAATTTTTATAAAGGAAATGAAAAAGAAAACAGAGAAAAGAGTAGACAACTTTGTAAAAAGACTCTGAACTGAAGCAATTTATTTTTCTCTTTAAATCTACAAGCAAGGTAAGTAACACCTCCAGATATGCTGAGAAGGGTCCAGCAGGTCACGGGGCCCGGAGTCTAGAGAGGAATCATAGTAGTTACTGACAAGGCCAAAGACTGGAATCTTCAGACCAGAAGCAGCTAACAATCAATGTGAGGCAAGCTCTGAGATGAAACAGATCAATACATGGAATGTGCACTTCCGCTAAAGAGTTGAGGTGTCTAAGAAGGGAGAGAAGGTCGGTCCGTGAATATTTTGACTCTGTAAAGTAAAGGGCGGGGCTCTTTGTGGCCCAGGTGTCCGACATTTGTCTTTAGGTGGGGAGAGGTCAAAGTCAATTCTCCTCGGAGAGGTTCCGAAGAAAAGCTCATGAGAGAGCCGCCCGTCATAGGGCAGTAAAATAAATGTTTGCTGAGCTGAGCTGAGCTGTTGGCCTGGCCAGTGGCCAGAACAGCAACAGCAGAGAGCGTCTGGGGTCAGGCTCAGACCTGAAGAGTGGAGAAGCGGGGACCCTTGCAGCTCACCCACATCCCAGGTGCTGACAGTGTAGGTTGGAGGCAGGAGAAAATCATGTCCAAGAACAGGTCCTAGAGTTCCGCTTTTAGATATTCATTGGCTTAGAAAACTCAGGGTTTAATTTTCTTAATTTCAGAAAAACAGAATTACTGATTAAACAAGACCATGGTTGCCCTACTTCTTGATGTGAACAAATACTGGGAATGCTGCAAATGCAACTTTTTGTAATGCAAATTAGTGCCAGGGCTCCTTTTGCTCAGAGGTCTGCTCTAGGATGCCTGTGATTGTAAAATTGTACTATGACTGTGGGGGTGGGGAGAGCTTTTCCATTACTTCCTGGCTTCATGTGTGGGAATCATAACTCTTAGGTTAAGCTTTGTCTGGAAAGTCATTTCTTATTATTCCCAAGTGAAATATGTTTTCTACTACAACAGTTCATTGCTTTGCTGTTGAACTGTTTCACTCATTTGTTTGTTCAGCAATTCATTCAACCTTTAATCTAGGCACTCGCTGCCTGGCAGGCATGGTGGTTACATGTACTTGTGTATTCCATTTAGACCAAGTCGTTTTCTGTGACTGGATGTTTAATACCATTTTCATGGGGATAGAATGTAAATACGGGGGCAAGTTCTGGATGAAGCCTTTTCTTCTTAGGATGAAGGATTCTAGAGATGTAACAGCATCAATTATTTCTAAGAAAAGCCACAACATAACAGTCTCTCTTCCAACAGTATGATTTGAAGAGAGATCTATCCATCGGTTATTAGCCCTCATGACCTAGCCGGACAGTTCATCTTTTCACAAAGAAATCTCAGGAGAACCTGCCTGAATTCTGGTCTCATCACATCCACAGAAGGAGGATCCATCCAACTTCATATTTACTTTGCAAAATCGCTCAGCCATGCATAGCTTTTTTGGAGCATAAACTTCAAAATGCTCCCCATGCCTCCAATGCGACATTAAACTAAAAAAAAAAAACCTTGAAAGCAGTGTTAAGGAAAAATAAACAACTGTTTAAATTTTGCTTTATTTCTTCTTCTTAATTTAGAAAGCAACAACCTTTACTGGTTCAGACTAGAGATTATCTCGCCTGCTGTAACAATAGCTTGTGTGCTGAATACTTCACACATGTTAAGACCTCATAACAAGCCTGAGATTGGCACTATTTCTTTCCTTATTTTACAGATTAGGGCCTAGAGGTACAGTGGCCAAGTAAAGTGGCCAAGGGCTTAGTGCTAGCAGGTATAATTCTGAGGCCTTGAACTTGGACAGCCTGGCTCCACAGTCAGTGCTTTTGACCACTACGCTCAGCTAGGAAGATCAACAGGGACAAAATGGGCTGTTTCCCTTCCTGCTTTCACATCTTGATTTATCTCCAGTCACTACCTCAGCCTTGTTGAAAATGAGAGGCAATTAAAGTTAAAATCTAAGAACTAAAATGATACACAGTGTTCTTGTTACTCCTGGGTTTAAGGGCTCTAGTGTGTGAGAGTGTTGGGGGTCGGAGTGGGGAGATTGTGGAGGCAGAAAACA
Organism: Tonatia bakeri; assembly: GCA_004024845.1. Classification (NCBI taxonomy): domain Eukaryota; kingdom Metazoa; phylum Chordata; class Mammalia; order Chiroptera; family Phyllostomidae; genus Tonatia; species Tonatia bakeri. The sequence continues at coordinate 206,258 of PVIA01001417.1, forward strand.
GGAAGCTATTTTGGCTAGTTGCCAGCCCAGAATATGATAATATAAACATGAGCCCTCTAAATTTAATAAATAACAGGCCTGGTTTATAGCTCATTGACTTACATCCAAGTTTACCCCAGTGGTGGTGGTGCTGATGGTGAGGGGTGGGGGCGTGTAGTGAGTGGGGAATGTACAGAGGTGAGAGAGAGCTGGCGTCGGATGGATTCAGATGAGATAACCTTCAAGAACAGACAGACACGGGAAATCTAGGTGGAATGGCAGAATTATAGCCTGTCTTTTTTTCAGACTTAAAGGAGTCAGAACTAATCCTTGGTGTGGCTTGAGATAATGCTTATTTCTGCAGGGACAGAAATGTGTGTGGGGAGCATTGGGTGAGGGTAAATGTCTTTGGTGGGGAAAAGGAGAGAGAGCAGGCCTTTGAAGGGTGTCCGGAGCGAGGCTCACACTGGCCACCTGCTAACAGCCAAAAGGGCCATCGTCAGAAATGGTTCCCCCGACAGAGGGCTTTTTGATCTTCGTTGTACAAAGAAGGCAAGAGAGCTGAGGAAAAAGTGCCTCACACAATGAGGCTTTCACAGGGCTTCCAGAAATATCTGTGTTGGTCAGCAGGCATGTGAACCTTGCACATTTTATACACATTACACTAATCCCTTTGAAAGCACACCCTACACCTTCTGCAGGCTTCACTGCCTCGTCTGGCTTTCTGGGCTCTGCATGAAAAGTGAAGCATTAGGTGTATTACTTTCTGTTACCTGCATAGCAAACAGACTTCAGATAAAGAGACTTCTCTGCATCTGTGTGTCCTGGGCATGCTCTCTGCATCTCACCTTTATTTATATGGAGTGAAAATTTTCATTGCCTGGAAAGGCCTTCATTGGGACCTGTGAGAAGTTGGCCTCAAATCTGGCAAGCAGGCTTCCAAACAAGCTCAGCGTCCTTGAGCAAAGAAAGAAGTCACATGTTTGTTTTATTTCTTCATTAATATATCTACAATGTTTGCCTTTTGCCATTGAGGTTTTAAATAAATATACTTAATAATGGACATTTACGTCAGTCACTTAATTTGTTCCACAGAGTATTTTGAGCCTATGAACGGGGCCAAAATAAAAGCAAACTGTTTTATCAAGGCCCCCCACCCCCAACCCCCAGGATGTCTCTGCTAGTTAAGTCTTATCTCCTGGGATTTGCCGTGATATGAAAAGCTAGTTCCCGGTAATCCAGGTGTGCCTCATTTTAAGTGCAAGGGGATGTTATGGTGTTTATAAAAGCTTTTGCCTTAGAGGTACTCATGACAGATCCGCTCTAAATAAAGCTTCTCTTTTGCTTTTAAAAATCATTTGCATGTACTTTTCCAGGAACAAGTTTACTTACCGTGTGCTGCTTGGACACTAGGATTTGTCCTGAGCAGATAGAATGTTCAGGAACTCTGAAGTGATTTGAAAGATGCCCTTGTCGGAGCCTTGATGCTTAGTGATAAAATTCCCACAGGTCAGCATTGTCCTGACCTCCTTTCTGGCCAGACAGTGCCATCCTGTCAGGTGCTTCTCTAAGGCCTTAGAACAGGTAAAGACCTGAGGTGCAGCCAGGGGCCTGGTGCAGCACAAGAAGCCAGCCCAGCCTCAGGCTCAGACTGTCCTGAGGACCTAGCCCACTTCTACCACTGCCTGGATCTGAGGCCTTGGGTAACTTGTTTAACCCTTACAAGGCTCGGATTGCTTGCTGGGAAAGTAGGGCAGTCACACAGGCTTCACAGGGTTGTGGTTAAGGTTAAACTTTCCTTCTCTCTCCCAATTCTCACTTTGGCTTGGATAATTCCTGCCCAGCTTTCAGTCGCCAGCTGACATGTCCCTGCCCCCTGAAGTCTTCCCTGCTCTGCCTGGGTAGGGTCCTTCTACGGGCATTGACTTCACTTTGTGTTCCTGTTGTAACTCTTTTCATGCCACATTGCATTGTGTCTCTTGCCCATTAAACTGCAAGCTCTGTGAGGACAGGAATCAGATATGTCCTTGTACCTGGCAGGCATCCTAGCACCTGGACTCACTGTGGGCGTTCAGTATTTGTGGAATGGAATTAAACTAATGCATGTAAAAACCTAGTGCCTGTGTGACCAGTGGTGGCAGTCCCCTTCCTGTCCTTGCTGTGTCTTAAACACATCACAACTGTAGGCAGACTATTAATACTCTTAGAGGCATCCCGCACACAGCTGGATTTCTCTTCTGCCTAAAGCTAGAACTTCTTCATTTCTCTGTCTCCATAGGCACATTTTTGTGTAAAATTACTTCCTGTTTGCATCAAATAGCCTTGTTTTGAAGACTTCCTGACAATGTATTAAAACTATTTAATGAGACCCTCTGAGAGTGGTCCTCTTAGCAACCAAGCAGGCTCTGGTGGTTACGTAATAAGACCCCCGCAAGAGTAAATCTCCCGCGCAGGGAGAAAAGAGGACAGCGTGCTTGTGAGCGAGAGAGGCTGGGTTAGATTTCGGAGGGAGGGAGACCAAACCAAAGACAGGAAAAGATAGGACTCGAAGGACACTGACCTCAGGATACATGTTTAGCAAGCTAAAATATTGAAAATAAGATGATACGTTATGCTTCATCAGTGATACTTTCTTCTGAATGAGAGGGACAAGGAAGAGGAAGAGGGAAGGCAGGGTTGTGGCACACAGCAAATAAAAGTCTGCTGCTAGACCGCCATTTAGCCCTACGACAAATGGGGCCAGTCTTAGAACAGTGCTGGTGCCAACTGTTCCCACACTGCTTGGCCTAGAATTAGGTCACTGTGGCCTCACCTGAGCCTGCCTGCGCCTGTCACCTGCCTTCCTCTCCTGACTAAGGGAAAGCTTTCTTGATTGCTACAAAACTTCACTGGGTTTGAAATGTTTAGGATCTTTTAAGAAAAAGTTTAGTTCTGTTGTTGATTCTAAGTTGACCTTCTTAACAGTAATGCCTAACTTCATGGCTAAAATCACTGAGAGATGATAATTCAAGTAATTCTCAGGCTATTTAAAGTAAAGTGATCCCTTCCTGTCCCCATAATTTTACTGGGAAGATTCACTGAGGAAAGGGAAAGCCAAAAAGGGTGATAAATCAACATGCGCTCAGAGAATGGAAAATGAAGGAGTTTCTCTGTAGCTTAAGTTAATAAGTTCCTACGCTAAGAGCTAGGTCATTTTTTAAAAGTTTATTTTACTCAGAGAGAGAGGAAGAAACACTGATTAGTTGTTTCACTCATATATGCATTCATTGGTTGTTTTTTATATGCTCCCCGACCAGGGAATGAACCACAACCTTGGGGTGTCTGGATGATGCTCTTACCACCTGAGCTGTCTAGCCAGGGCCAAGAGCTAGGTCTTAAGAAAAGGCACAAGTTGAGGAAAAATTTAAGGAGACAGTGACCTCGATTGAAGGGTGCTGTAGCTGAGGGGTTGAGTGGTGAGTACTCAGGTATTTGAGTGAATAGAATGCATTCATTCAGTGGTAACATGAAGTGTAGGGAATGGACCAACCAAACTGGACCAGCTCTCCTTCCCTTGCTTCAGTCACATTTTCCAAATGCTTGTTTCTATCTTTTTTCCCCTTGTTTTTGTCTCACCAGTTGTATGAATACTGCCAAGTAAACTGACCTTCTTATATGCATTTGTGTATCCTAAGAACTGCAGGACCCCAGTCTAATACTCACCATTGTTAGCTCCTAATACTCTCCCATTTTCACTGACTCTGTGCACCTTCCTGCCCTCTATTCCTTGAAATGTCTCCTGTGGAGATTTGCTTCTCTGGGCCTAAGGCAGTGCATCTGGTTTCCAACACAAACACTTTCGTTGACCAACTCCTTTAGTTCTTACCAGCTCATCACCTGTGTGAATTAGCTTGCTGGACATCCCAGGTGTGGGCACTGAGTGGGGGTGGCAGTAAATGGGAAGGGTAAGGTAATTTAAGAATCTGGAATTCGTCATGTGAAAAGTGCAGGGCAAAGTAGGCACAATGTGCTGTGATCAGCATAAGAACTGGGTGCCAGATGCACCCAGGAGCTTGGCCAAAAAGCACAGAGAAGAGACACTGGGTCTGCCAGAAAGGAGTGGCCCTGCCTGTCTGTACCCCCTTTCCCCGTGGACTGCCCCCCTCTTTACATTAGGAATGGCTACGTGAGCACTGCTTGTCTGACAACCGAGCTGGATGGTTTATTCTCCTGCAGTAAGAAGAATATTCTAATGCCTTTGACAACCTGCTCATGGAAAATATATTATTTAAAAGATTGAAGATGGAGGGGGATTCTCATGTATCAATACTGGAAATAGAGCCAAAAGGGAGAAAAATGTAAAGGTTCTCTGTCAGGAGATGAAGGCAGGGAACAGGAAAACACGATCTCTCCATCTGAAGGAGTGGCCTCGGTCCTCCCTTGCGCCCCAGCTTGAAGGCTGAGGACGTGGGTGTGCGAGAGAAGACAAGGAGAGGAGAGAAGAAGGTCAGACAGGGCGTCCCTGTCTGAGGCGATCCCAGGCCGTGCAGAGCCCCAGAGCGGAAGTGCAGTTCTGCTGACCCTGGACGTATTCAGTCGGGGCTGGGGGGTGGGGGCCGTGAGGCCTGCAGGCTGGTAAAGGCCCCCAGCTCCTCTCGGTCTGGCCGCTGTGTCCTACTTCCTTGGTAGTACTCTGCAGCTAACTCACTTCTTAGTGTTCTGCAGTGGTTTGCTCATCTTCATTGTCCACCAGATAATGGTAAATGCACTAACTGCTTACTAAATCAAAGCATAGTTTTCTAACTAAAATATTATATAAAAGGTAAATAAGAAGTTTAGCCCAAGTAGAAATGAGAACCAGGACCAAATTTCTTTTGGATTCTACCATTTGGATTAAGGGTGAGGCAGGCATAAGCAAGCTTGCAATTCTGTTCCCATCTCAAATTTTCATGTGTTCTGTCAACAAACATTCAGCAGGTACCAGGTGAGTGCCTGGCACAGGGCGGGGCACAGCGGTGCGAACTAAATTCTGCATTCCCCCTGTTGGCACGTATGTTCTGTCGGAAAAGCAGAAATTAATCAAATAATCACACCTGTTCATGATTGCCAACTATGCTATGTTCTAAGAAGGGAAAATGCTACTCACTGTCATACTTTCCTGCCAAGTGCAGAAACAGGTGCTGATGTCATGGCAACGCCAGGCCCTGGATCGGACAGGCGGGTCTCCATGGGGACCTGCTTCTAAAGGTCATTCTTTCTGCTATAAAATTGGAAAGAGCAGGATGAGGATGATTTCAACTGCTGAGGACTTGATGGGACAGTAGGAATTTGATTAGACTCAGAACTATTCTCTTGCCTCAGAAAACTGCTAGTAATCCTCTATCTGGGTCACTGAGTGTCCAGGTTAAACTGAAATGACCACAGCTCCAAATCTGTGAGGTGGAGGCATTTTTAAGATGCATCCTTGGAGAAAAATTAACTTTACAAAGGCAAATTTTAGATGGTATTAAATTGCCTTGCTTTCATCAGGAATACTATTTAATGCACTAATATGAGCACTAAAGCAAAAAAATTAATTACAATAATTACTAGTGTAACAGCCAAAATTAAAAAGAAATCTAATTAAAAGAGTAATGGCTATAAACCATATTTTCATCTTGCAATGGGATTTAAACAATGTCTTTAATAAATTCTCAGAAAATTAGACTTCCAAACTTTATGGCAAAATGATACATTCTCAATACATATTAGATGATGATATTTTATTTGCGTTCCAGAATTTACACAGTGGTATAAATTGAGGTGGCCATCCAGAATTTTTCATTCCTAAAACAGATTTGAAGACCAAAAAATATTACTTCCTTTATGGTATGTTGTTGTAGAAGTTTAGAACTTTAAATTCATCATGTTTCCCCAGGTGGATTTTTCTTTTCAGGCTGTAGAAATGTCACTTTTTCTTCCTCAGAACCCCACATCCACTGTCTCTTTGCTGCTTACTTGTCCTAACACTTGACACACTAATCTGTGTCATTTGATTTCAAAGGTCTGCAAACTGTCACTGCAGTAAATGAATTTGTAATTTCTTTTAGTGAGAGACCCTTTACGTATATTTTCCTCTTACTCACCATGATGAGTTGTGTCTGAAAGAGGCATTAGTTTTGTGCTCAGATGAGGGTGTAAGCCTTATCTACACATAGTAAAGTGAGCTCATTCAGTAATGTCTCCTGGATTTGTTTTAATAACTTCTTTAGCATTCGTAGCTTTCCGCCAGCCAGGGTGACATTTCATGTTTAGGCTGAATCATTTAGGCTAATCCAGAAGGTCTGGGCATCCTCAGGAGGCCACCAGTCACTGCCGTCACTAGTGGGAGTTTGGCAATGCCTTCCTTCGTTTGCATTACATGACCCCCACTCCGTATGAAGAAAGCAATGACTTGCTTTTGAAAAGACGGAAGAGGAAGGTGGTTTTCAACCGTATAAGCAGTAACGGGTTATAAGGACTTGGTCTTCACATGGGGTCCTGTTTCTTTAATCACATGCCATGTACATCAAGACTTGTTATTGCTGCAGCTTGACAAAGTGTCAGATAACCAATGAACAGCAGACCTGGTCTCCTCAAAAAGGTTGTACCATGCTTGTCAGCAAGTCCTGTGTCTTAGATTTCTGTGTCTACCCACCCTCTATCCCTACCAGTTATCAGCCCAGTTTGATAGTTTAAAGGATTAAAAAGCTGAAATGGTAAACTAATTCCATCTAAAGTGCTAGTGTCACTGTAACAAATCAACTTGTTACCATTTCTAAATAAATACCGAGTTGTAACTGGACCTTATTCCATTGCAACGCTTGTAAATTTAGCTTACTACAGCATCCCCTGGAGGGCTTGTTAAAATGCGGAGCAGATCTCTGACTCTTGCCCCCAAAGTGTCCAACTCAGTCTCTCTGAGGTGGGCCCTGAGAATTTCATTTCTAACAAGTTCCAACGTAATGCAAAAGCTGCTGGTGTGGAATCCACACTATGAGAACATTGGTTCTCCTGGCTCTCAACCCTGGCTACTAAAATGTTTACTGTGTGACTTCTAAAAAAATTGCTGGAGAATGACTAAACCCCATTCCCTGAGACAGTGATTTAGCTGGCTTGGGATGGGGCTTAGGTAATGATATTATTAAAGCTCCCTAGGTGATGCTATCATGCAGTGGGGTTGAGAATGAATGCCCTAATTCAAAAGCAGTAGTAAGTGGGAATTATAGGCATTGGGGCTGGGTCAGAATGGAGATGCTTTCCTTTCCTCGCGCCTCACACCTGGGGGGGGTATAGAGAACAAATGGTATGGTCTGTCTTCACCCTCACCTAATGGATGTGTCAGCTGATTGGCATCATTTTAATATGATTAGCAATGTGAGGCTTAGGGAAATACAGTGATTTGCCCAGACAAGAAGATAGCAGAAGTTTAGTGCTCTCTTTCCCTTCCTTCAAACACCCACAATTAGCCCCTGGTGGCTAGAAGGCCAAGACCTGCCATTTCACCTCTCAGTGGCTTTTGAAACACAAGATTCAGTCTATGCTGGGCAGAGATCCGTGATTTACTTCGGAGAAGCTTGGCATCAAATGAAGTTACCATTTTCACTTGCAAGGCTGGTGTGTTTCTCAAGAAGATGCATTTAAAAAATAACTTAATCTCTTGTGTTTGCATTCAAGTGAGGGGAAAACATGAGCACGAATCCAGTTCTGTGATGAATCACCAGCTGAAGAGCCCCCGACGGACTGACTCACTCGGCGTCTGACTCACGTGCTGTTGGGTTCACACTGTTTGAAGATGGATGGCTATGACTGCTGGAGGTGTTCAACTTTCTCCTGAATTTTTGAAAACCATTGTTGACAGTTTATAAAAAATAAAAAGATAATATGAACGCACACATATACGTACATCAAGACTTTAGCAGGGAGAATGGCTATAGTTCCTAAGTTTATGGATATAAGGTAAAGTAGGTTATTTGTCCTGACCAGATAAATAATAAATATGTTTTGCTTCTTGACAAATATAATTGATGTACATGAACAGCCCTCCCCAGGATGTGTATTTTGAGTTGCTTCTCAAGAATTTGAATGAGTTCAAGTGATAATTCACTTGTCCCTGATTCTTTGGTCCCAGTGAGCAGTAGTAAAAATTTACAAAGTGATTGCAAATATTCAGAATATACGCAATCACGGGGATATCACGCACAACACAGGGAATATATGGTCACTAACATCTAGTGATCACTGTATGCAGTGGCAGATGGGTACTAGACTTGCTGTGGTGATCACTTTGAAAGGTATATAAATGTTGAGTCACTATGTTGTGTACACCTGAAACTAATACAATATTGTGTGTCAACTCTACTTTAATAAAAATAAATAAAAAATATATAAGCATTTTTAAGTTCAAATTCCTTAAGTTTATTTCTTGAGTTTTGGCTTGGATAACAAGGTTAATGATCAATACTTAAGAATATTTTTACTATTTTATTTTCTCTCTTAGAAGTACAAAAATTAATTTCGTGTTTTCTGGGTTCTAAATTTAGCATCAGACACCTGCACTGCCTCCCATTCCTTCTAGCGGAGGTTGGGCATACAGTTCAAACAAGGCTCCCATGACTTTGCTCTTTGAAACAGTTACTATCTTTTCCTTGATGATCACTCACAACACATGGAGAAGATACTCTTTACAAACTAAATGGTAGGTTATTGGATGGAAGAAATCAGTCTTTTAAATCAAAGCACCCAAAGTCACATGGTGATGATTTTAACATGATCCCTTAAAATAACCAGAAATAGGTAATCTTTTCTTGGGGAGGCTCATGACATAGATGTTTTAAAATTCCTGGTTACTGATATTACTGATGCAGAGGAAATTACATTGATTTGGGAATGTAAACTATGCACCCTAAGTAAAGTTATGCAAAAAATCTTAACCTTCTCTAATATAATTGCTAAACAAAATCTCTACATAATACAGAAAACTTATTTAACTGATATTTTAATATTTTTAAATTTGTATTTATTGATTTGAGAGAGAGAGAGAGAAAGAGAGAGAGAGACTGATTTGTGGTTCCACTTATTTATGCATTCATTGGTGGATTCAGGCAGGTGCCCTGACCAGGAATCCGATCCGCAACCTTGGTGTGTTGGGTTGGCACTCTAACCTACTGAGCTAGCTTGCCAAGGTTAGAAAACTTATTTTAACTCCTATTACCCTTTCTATTACACAGTTACAGAAAGTCAATAAAAACTGTGGAAATGTTTGGTTTGAATTTTATCCCCTTTTCCAAATTTCTATTGATGAAGGTACTGCTGATCAGTAAAATGTTTAAAAGGACCCTAGTAGTTATGCAAAAAGACTGTAGTTTTTCAAACAAGTGATTAATTTAGAATTTCTCTGAAAGAATTGAATGTGAAAGACTTGGTAGATATTATGAAATCAACACAATGAAAATAATTTGTGAACAATAGGAAATCTGCTAAAACAGTCTGGAAAATCTTTAAAATCTGTCTAAGACCTATCTAATTGTATACACAGGCAGTTATCTTTAATTTTCCCATAAGTTTTTAGTGTATTTGTTTTCTGGTCTACAGTAGACGGACTCTTAGCTGCAAATAGCAACAATCCAATCCTCTTTGGAGGAAAAAAAAAGTTTTGAATCCAGGGCACGGATTTGTTTTCAAAGCTCTGTCTTTCTCCACCTTGCTTCTCTTGATTTCTCTTTATACATTGGCCTCACTTTTATCTATTGTTTAAATAAGATGCTTTATTTCTTATGGTTAGAAAAGATAATTCTAGACTTCCTCCCTCCCTCCCTTCCTCCCTTCCTTCCTTCCTTCCTTCCTTCCTTCCTTCCTTCCTTCCTTCCTTCCTTCCTTCTTTCTTCAACTCACCACTGCTGAGGGAGGGAGACCCTTTCTCATCGTACTTCTACATAGGAAATCTCAGCAAAGACCTAGGCTGATCTGCTTGGCCCATAGTTCCACTCCTGAATGATTCACAATGGCCAGGGGAAGGCTCACTCTGGCCTTTCACACTGGAGTCCAAGAAAGGGTAAGGTCAGCCTCATTGAAAATACATAAACTGCACTCCTTTTAGAAAAGATGTGTGCTGTTACCAGAAGAGAAAGGAGCACTAGATGGACAAAATACAACACATGACCACTTTTTGGTCATTTTATTATTAAAAGCTATAAATTTATTAACAAATTGGCCTTTCTGTTTAATGATTTCTGGATAGGTTTTTGGATACATGAGTGTGTGTGTGCATCCATGTGTATGTGTGGTGACATCCTGAATGCAGCATGTCCCTGGAATTTGTCCTTGGCAATGCTTTTGAAGCTCTGAACTGGAAATAATCTGGGCACAACCACATGCAAATGGAGAAGAAAGAAATCGGAAGATAGTGTGCAAAGGGAAAAGTAAATTCTTCACTGCTTTTACATTACCTTAAAAAAAAGTCATAAATGTGAGTGACTGTCACCCAAGAAGCCTGCTTGTGTCCCCTATTTCCAGAATGTCACTGTTGTCCTGATTCTATCATCATAGATTAGTGTGTCAGCTTTCTCGATTTACGTAAATAAAATCATATGGTACGTTCTATTTTGTGTCTGGCTTATTTCACTCAACATTATGCTTGTGAGATTTTTCTATCTTGTGGAGTGTAGTTTGCTCATTTTCATTACTCGTTAACATTTCATCACATGAATACGCCACATTTTATTTAACCATTCCTATTCTGTTGTTGATGGATCCGTGGGTTGTTTCCAATTTTCTGATACTATAAAAAGTGTTGCTATGTACATTCTTATATGCTGTTTGGGAAACATATGAATATATTTCTTTTGTTTATATATCCAGGAGAGAAACTGCTGGATCCTAGAATATGTACATAGTCATCTGCAGTAGATATGTCTAATTTATTTTTCAAAGTGGTTGTACCAGTTTACACTCTTACCAGCAAATAGTGAAACTTCTGGTTGTTTTCATATACCCACTACTACCTGATATTGTTAGAGTTTTTAATTTAACTATATTAAAGTGTGTGCATATGTTTTCTTATTGTGGGTTTAATTTACATTTCCCTGATGACCAGTGTGATGGAGCATCCTTTCATGTATTAATAGACCATTTGTCGATTTTATCCTGTGAATCGCTTGTTCAAATCTCTTGTCCACTTTTCTATTGGTTTGTCTTTTTCCATATGGATTTATAGGAATTCTGTATATATTCTGGACACCAGACTACTAGAACATACACACATATTTGTGGCTTGTTTTTTCATAGTCTGAATGGTATCATTAGGTGAAGTTCTAAATCTATTGTATTTCAATGTATCACTCTTTTCTTTTAACATTAGAGCTTTGTACACGTGGGCATTCTTGACCCTTTGCATCTCTATATACATTTTACAATCAGCTTGTAAATTTCCATTAAAAGGCTGCTGGTGTTGGATTGCTTTGGAGTAGAATTTTAAGAAGATCTCTCTTGGGAAGTCATATTTAGGCTGAGGCTTAAAGGATTAGAAGGAGCCAGTATGTCGGGTTGGGCTTGGGGATAGAAGGAAGAATTACCTAGAGCAGAGGGAACACCATGGCCAGAGGCCCAAAGTATAAAAGACTTAGGAAAGTCAGGAAACAGTAAGGCGGCCTGTGCAGCAGCGGGAAAGTGAAGCTGGAGGATGGGTCGAAGCCCACAGCCTGGAAGGCCACTGCAAAGAGCCTGGATAAGTAAGTGATCAGCAGACTTAGAAACTGTCTTTTTGTTTGCTTGTTTTTTGTTTAAAAATATTTTACTTTGGAATTTATTCTACTTTATTTTTTTTTAAGTAGGTAATTTAACTCTAAAAGCTCTTAGAAGTTTACAAAGCTGTAAGTTGATTCTCTTTGACTGGAAACAAAAGTGGAACATGGGTTATGTTGGATTCTTTGACTCAAATTTGTGCTGCCAGAGGTGCTGGCTCTGAATCTATTGAATTCCCATAGTTCCCTATATTTGAACTCAGTGGGCTAAACCATTTATTTGATAGCTAGGCAAAAATGTCCCCCACATGATTCAGTATATGTTCACTTCATGTCTATTTTCTTTCTTCTTTGTTCACCAGGAAGAATCATAACAGAGATGAATCAGCCATAAATGGAGGAGTGTGAATCTGTGCCCATTATCCTCAAGCATCCATGGTGACACTTGTAGCTTAGAACTCTTATCAAAAGGTCTTTTGTTAGTTCAAGGGCACCACTAACATACACAATGCCTACATGCTTTTGATGCTTCAAAGAATCTTTCCTATTCTCTAGAAAGAATGCGGTTGCTTTAGCTACCACAACACTGCTCCACGTATAAAGTGCTCTCCAAGAGAGTCCAAAATGTTACATTAATCTCAAAATGAACAACTTATATAATAGAACTTTATATCAGAGTGATTACATATGTATCTAGAAAATAAATCCTTGTTACCTCATCTTAATGCCATAAGAAATGCAGTTCAATGAATAGTTGAGTAACTTAATTGGCAAGTTACATTGTTAGATGCTTTGGAGGATGCAAAGATGACCCAGGCTGCCAAAAAAAAAAAAAAAAAGAAAAGAAAGAAAGAAGAAGCTAATATTAAGGGCCTTATGTCTTGCAGAGCACAGAGTGGCGGGGTGCTCTTACAGACAATGAGGTGGGGCAAGGTGGGAGGAGATGGAAGAACAAGGCAAGAGTAAGAGATTGGTAAAAAATCCAGCAAACTGCATGACTTGCATACATTTTTTTTTCCAACAAAAGAAATCATTGTAGTGAAGCTAAAGTAATTTAATTCTAATCGTGGAATTTGCTATTGAGCTGCTCCCTGATAACACGTGGTCACATTCGTTATGGGATTGGACGGAAAGGAGCCAGTAGAAACCACTCCTGGCACCTCTGACCACCTGCAGTTACCTCTAAATTCCTATTAAATTACAGCATCTGATCTGCAGAATTAAATTTTCTTTTAAAGATTGAGTAAGAGGAAGAAAGGAGCAGTTAGAAGAAAAAATGAGGGCTCATGCAAAATCAGCTTTGGAATCGGAGAGGCACAGAGAAGTCATTGAAGGATTAAAGATGACCTTTTCTGAGGCCACGCTCCTCTTCTAGGCTTCTGTCACACTGCTTCAGCAGATGCAGAAGCAAGTCACAAGGCCAAGGTCATGTGAGAGCTGGAATCATGTGTGGGGCCTGTGCCCCATGCTCTCAGGGTAGTTTGCACCGAAGCCCTGCATGTGGACTGTCCTGCATCTGGGCTGAGTGGTAAGGCAGCTCTGCCTCCACTAAGAAGCCAGTGGAAAGGACCTGGTACTTAGGTATAATTTCGTTGTAATTTTAGCATTGGTCCTGTGCTAGTTGCATAGGCAGTACTTGATCTAAGTATCAGATTCCTAGAGGGCTGTTGTGACGAGTATGTATAACGTGTCCAGAACCCTGCCTGGAGTTAGCAAAGTTTTGATAAATAGTAGTGATGATGACAATATTGGTGACTATGATGATGGTGGTGATGAGGGAGAGGAAGGGGAGGAAATGGAGGAGGAGGAAGAGAAGGAGGAAAAGGATAATAATGAGGAAAAAGATAATGATGATTATGAGAACAAAACATTGCCTAAGGCTGACTTTTTACCTAAATGTTGGATGAATGCAGCTCACACTTAGATGAAAATACCATATTTTGCTGTGTGTAATGCACATCCATGTTTTTGTACATATTATACATGGGATTATTATATGCATTATTATACCCATGGTATTTTATCATTATACTTATGGATAATGCACATCCTTATTTTTCCCTAAAAAAATTTGGGCAAAAAAATACCCATTACACATGGGAAAATACAGGTATTTTCTTCATGGCACTGAATTAGACCCAGGCATTACATTGCAGCCTCCTACTTTTATAAGAAGATTTTACATGCACACACAATTTTGTCCTTTCTAGCCTCATACGAATATTCATAAAACAAAGAACAGTAGTCTTCAAACAAAATTGATTATTACAAGACACGTTTGGATAAAATAATTTTAATTTTAAAATTTTCTTTATTTACAAATACTTTCTTTTTTTAGGAATGAGAGAGAATTTGCCATTTGTAGGGCATTTTCAACATGCTGAAAGAACAGGAAATTATGTAGCAAAATTAGCAAGTAATCTTGGCTTTTGGTGGTTTTCTGCATCAAAAAATAAAATCAATAAACATTTTTGCAGGTGGAGTGTTACAAAAATTAAGCCATGCATCATTCAAGATGATTTCTAGTAGTATCTTTTTCTGAGAAGTCCTCAAACTTCATGGTGGTAGACAGAAAAATTGAGAATTAGAGAGAAACTGTAGTTTTCATACTAGAAATCCTCTGGGGGCAATACAATATATATATTTAAATCATATATTAAATTTTACAGGTTATATTATATATAAAATTATATACTATATATATGATAGGGAAAAAGTAGGTTTATAGTTGTGAGTACACAAAACATAGTTTGTTCTTATATTCTTATTAATTATTGTATTATTTTTCCATACATACAACTGTAAAACTACTTTTCCCCACCTTGTATGTAGATTCTAAATGTGTAATATGTATGTTTTTCTAAGATTGTATTGCAAATTCAACAGAATTTTGCACTAGTCATATTGCCACTCATACCTCCTTTCGTGCCTACCAGATAGCACTGTAATTAACTGTTTTCCGCTGGACTGTGAGCTCTTTGCAAAATGGTTTATCAGTGTGAGATGCAGTGGAGGGTCTGGGTAGCAAAATTGTAATTAATTTGTAATTGTTTTTCCTTGGCTGAGTCCAGTTTTGCACATAGTAGGTGCTCAATGAGTGCTTGAATGAAAATTGAATAAATAATTGAACAGAAGGTAGTTTTGAGACTCTTGCAAATGCCTGTTCTTGAAACGAGAAGCAACATGCTTTCTTTTATCATTCCTGCTCCTGCCCCCACCCCATTACAAAATTTGGCCTATGGTTGGCTTAGGTAAGGCTGGTAACAGCCCTCAACATTCCAGGACTGTGTGACCGTATAGCCAAGTTGCTGTGAATGCAGCCTGGAGCAGGTGGCACACACTATGAGACCAAATGCGAACACTGCTATAAACCAGCAGGAACCATTATGAAAGGGAAAAAAATGCTTTGAAAAAATTTAATAATGCATTTTGATATTTCTATCAAGTTTACTAAGTCCTTAAAAATCCAAGAAATTTACAAATTGAAAAAGCTTTTCTTTGCAAATTGTATACTGACAATTGAGCTCATAGCAGTGAAATTGGTAATTAAGCTTACTGGGAGAGTAAAATTCAAATGTAGGGTTACAAGAATTTTTGAACGAGTAATGTACTCATAGAGATGAGCTTTATTGCAGAGAGCTGATAAACGAGCTCATTGAATGTACAGTAGATGTTCTTGCTGCATACTGAAGCTACTGAAAAAAAAAGATGGAAGGCGTTTGAAATACATTCTCTTTCACATTTCTTGATTATGTCTTGTTTGCCTCAAATCTGTATGTATGGATAAGATAAAGTCTGAAATCTTCCCTTTCTTGAGATATATTTTCTTCTTATGGTCTAAGTCAGCATTATTTTGAAGCAATGTGTATGTAATTTTAAAAAAGTTTATCTTGCCCTGTTTGGTGTGGCTCAGTGGATTGAGTAGCAGCCTGCCAACCAAAGCGTAGCTGGTTCGATTCCCAGTCAAGGCACATGCCTGGGTTGCAGGCCAGGTCCCTAATATAGGGCACGTGAAAGGCAACCACACATCGATGTTTCTCTCCCTATCTTTTTCCCTCCCTTCCCCTCTGTCTAAAAATAGATTAACATCTTTAAAATAAATAAACAAATGTTTATCATCTTCAGTCACTTTGTAGATTGCTGTCAGCTATAAACCATCACAGACCACAGTTTAAGACTAAAAAAAAATTGAAAAGATGAAGCTTGAACATAGGATGTGAGTAATCTCTTTAAAGTATTATTCTTTCATGCTAGGTATTTTTACAGGGTTTGTCACTGAAAATTAATTCTTTTATTTTTTTTGAAGACCTTATTTATTTATTTTTAGGGAGAGATGAAGAGAGGGAGAAAGAGAGGAGGAGAACGTTGATATGTGGCAAGAGACATGTCGACCAGTTGTCTCTCCCTGCCCCCAGCCTAGGACCTGGCCCGAAATCCAGGCATGTGCCTTGACCCGGAATTAAACTGACAACCTTTTCGTTTGCAGGACAATGCCCATCAGGGCAAAAAATAATTCTTAGGACATTTCTTATTCCGAAGCCACACCCCACCCCCACCCCCATCAAAAGGGTAGGAGACTTACTTGGACTTTCTCCAGAAGCAGGACAGAAAATGTCCATTATGGTATGCTCCAATGAAGAGCTTCTTTGAGTAGAAAGTCATGACTATTCAGAGCCGAAGACTGAAAATATGGCTGCTAGTCCACATGCTTGGGAGTAATACCTACCGCCTGACTTCCTTTGCTGAACATTTTCATACCATCAGACTTGTTGATTGTCTCCTGGTGACACAAGAAAAATCTGGGTAGAAGGAACAAGAGAAATTATAGAAAAGAAACTTGAGCCTCATAAATTCAATTAGGCCTCACAGTGTATAAGGTGACAATATATAAAGTTATGGGGTAGTGGAAAGAACCCCATCCTTGAAGTTAGACCATCAGGGTTCTGGTCCTAAACTCCAACACCTAAAAACCTTGGGCAAGTCCCTTAGATACTCTGAGACTTCATTTCTCCATCTGCTCTATCAACGAATTGGATAATCACAAACATTAAATGAGATAACATATATACAGTTGCTTTCTGAAATACAGAAGGTTGTGAAGGTGTAAGGTATTATTTTCCTAAGTTATAGTGGATCATATCTTGTGTATTATGTTAAAAGCCTATATAAGAATTTTTTACTAAATTAACAGCATCCTAAATTTCTTCTTTTTGATATCTCTATTTTAGCTTAAAGAAGATTCCTTGGTAATCTGGTTAGAAACTTTTCAAAGCAGCACTAGGATGATTTTATTTCTTTTGAACTTTTACAATATTGTGTGACAAATGTCTCCCTAGGCCTTTGTCACAACCCCATAGAACTAGACAAGAAGCCAGCAGACCTACCTCAGTCTGTGTCCAAATCCATCACTAGCTATGTGACTTTGGGCAGATCCTATTATCTCTCTGGGCTTGTTTCCCAAGCAATTAAAGAAATAGAAATAGTGCTATCCCACAGAATTGTTGTGGAAAGCAAGTGAGAATATGGACATAGACCACTTAGAGTGCTATAATAAAACTCTGCTCAAATAATAAGTCTGCATTACTTCTCTGACATTGCCAATAATAGTTCATTATATTATAAATGGACTTGACTACAATAAAAATAACTTTTTATATTTTGGGTATTTTCTTCAAATATACAGTTAAACAAAGCCATTGTGCCAATATTTGCACATAAAGTCCAACAAGAAAAGGAACTAAAATACATAACATCTTAGCTTTAGTGAAGGAGCTACTCAAATGTGAGTGGAATGCATTATCTCAAAGTGTTAGAGGATGGGCTATTAGCTTCTTGTTTATTATTGCTAACACAGTTTTCCCTGTGTATAAAATTATCTCAGTATTATAAGCAATCATTTCAAACCTTAAAATAATTTGGCATAGGTGAGTTAGCTTATTTTATACAACATGAGATGAAATGGAAAAGGATAAATTTCCTGGAAAAATCCAGATAGTTAATACAAATAACACTGCATTCCACCTATTAAAGTTCATGGCATTTCTGATCAAATCACCATTCAAAAGGCTCTTTCAGCCTGAGATTATCCAAACAGTCTATACCGATTCAATAAATCAGACAATTGGTGAGTAAATATCAAATCTTTGTGCTATACTAATAAAGCTTCAAAAGGTAAAATTAGTTTCAGAACAAAGAAAGATTCACAGAGAAAGAAGAGCACATAAGGAAAATTATTTTTTTTCAAATAATCTGTGTCTTTGACATTTTCAGTTTAAGAAGAAGAAGTGTTTACTTAATTAAAGTTACATGTTCATCCTTCCTCTTCTGCGTACTTCTAGAATGGTTTACTGCTAAAATGCCCTGTTGTAATATTCTGACAGGCTTTGTGGAAATATATCCTGTTACCAAAAGTTATATACCATATGCTATTTGGCACACTGATATTGAATAGTTTTTATTAGACTTTGTAGGAAAGAGTCATAAGCAGTTTCAGGATTAAAAAAAAAAAGATTTTATTTATTTATTTATTTTTAGAGAGAGAGGAAGGGAGGGAAAAAAGAGAGTGAAACATCATTATCTGGTTACCTCTCACGCACCCCCTACTGGGGACCTCGCCCCTGCAACCCAGGCATGTGCCCTGACTGGGAATCAAACCCACGTCCCTTTGGTTTGCAGGCTGGCACTCAATCCACTGAGCCACAACAGCCAAGGCCAATTTTAAGATGTTTTGAACACTTAGGGAACCAAGTGGAATGTTAAATAAACTGAAGGGTTCATTTTGAACGTTCCAGTTAACGTCCGTTCTGTTCTGGGTAGTAAGAGTTAGTGATTTCCCTTTTTTTCAACTAAATACTCTTTCCTATCTCTCTCTAATAGGCAACACCAGGCATAAAGACTTAATTCTCCCATCTACCTTCCTGTGCCATCAATGGTATGAAGAAAGATCAGCCAACAGCTCACAAGTAGTTCAGACTTCAGGAAAGAGAGTGGAGCATGATGTGGGCAAAGCAAGCTGTCTTCTGCTGAGCCCTAGAAAGAGTATAGAAACAACACCAGCAACGTGAGGTTGAAACATTCCAAACACAGGGCAGACTGTGGCCGTGAGGTGAGAGCCTCTTGCTGGCAATAATTTATCATTAGCGTTTGAGGGAGAAACCAATAAACATGGTTAAAATGCTCTTTGATCATGATAATGTATGAAGTCACAAAACTGACTGCATCGCTAAACTACTTTGTGGGATAGAAAATTAAATATAATATTTGGGCTATCAAACATAGTAAGTAACTGGGGTTTACTTACATAAATCTGCCAATAAGCACTAAACTTGCCCACAAGAATTCTCAACTTGGATTTCCAATGCTGAACTGCCTATAAGGTAGAGATCTCATGGTATAAGTCCAACGAAGCCAGAAGCTGGCTACAAGAACTCTCCATGGGATGCACACTGAGCATGATTTATCAGTTGGATCCTTCCATTTGATGGTGACTCAGTTCTTAAAACACTTGTAACTATAGCCTCCTAAGTGAAGAAATGCAATCATTGTATTCTGTTGCTTTCTTCCTTGTCTTTGTTCTGTCTTTACCTAGACAAGCACTCACTGAAAACAGAGAAGGAATTTACCCAATTCATTTAGACTGAGACAATTAAAACGATAGCTCTGGTTGAAAACTCCTGATTGTTTAAATCCTATGTTACCTACATCAAGTGAAGCTTTACTCTGGGATACTGAAGATGGCCTTTGGCCCCCTGGCCTCATGTTACTTAAAGTTCTGTTGGAAAAATTCTTTTACCTTTTCCTGGGTTTCTGTGGCAGCACTTTTGTTAAGCACTGCTTCTGAAACGTTCATGTGCATGCAAATCACCTGAAGACTTACTAAAACAGGTTGTAATTCATTCAGTAAGGGTGGGCCCTAAGGTTCTGCTATTCCAAGAAGTTTCTAGGTGAGCATGCTGGTTCCAGAATATACTTTGAGTTCGAGAGATAATAACCATTCTCTCCATCCCTTACTTCACCCATAGGAAGAAGACTGGTTTACTTAACTGGTGAGATGGCAAGAATCTGACATTTACTCATCATGACCCTCCTGCGAAGGGAGGGAGTTACGAGGGTGGAGGCCTCCTGTTAAGTGTGGCCACATCTTCTGCCCTCTCCCTTTGCACTCCCCTGCCAACGAGTGGATTTTCTTTTTCATCTGACAAAACTCCTGGGCAATTTCTGCCTGTGGGGGCAGGAAATCTATAGCTGGGACAATGAGAGTCACATCTGGAAAGTCATCGGACTTGATGAGGCTGCATATCAGGAAACCCCTTTGGCATTGGGTCTATGAAAGAACAGAAATTCAGCCAAGTAAATCTAAATACCTAATTGGCTTTATTGAATGATTTATGAATTGGGCAGCGTCACATCTAGAAACAGAAAGGGGCTCTGAGGAGTTGTACAAAATGGAAGATTTTTTTGCACAAAATGGGAGGCTTTAATAAAGAAAAGAAGATCCTCACCCGAGGGTATGTTTATTGATTTGAGAGAGAGAGAGAGATATCAACTGGTTGCCCCCCATAAATGCCCTGACCAGGAAATGGGGATCGAATTGGCAACCTAGGTATGTGCCCTGACTGGGAATAGAACCCACAACCTTTTGGGTACGGGATGATGCTCCAACCAAGTGAACCACTCAGTCAGGCCAAAATGGAATACTTTTATAGGCAGAAAGAGACTGGAACAAGAAAGGAAGTGGATTATTTTCAGGCAAGGTTACCTTAGAGGAAGGCAGTGGCTTTATCAGGCAGATTACCTGACTAGTCTTAACCAGGAAATACCAGACTGATTGGTTTAAAATTCCACTCCTCAAAGAGGCTGAAACTGCACTTAGGCTAGGCAGTAAAATCTTGGTAAGGCTTTGCAAAAGTGACTCCATTTCAGGCCCGAGACTTCTTTTTTTTTAATAAGTCCAAATATTGTTTTTAATCCAGCTGCAGCAGCAATAAGACTGAACTTCTGATCCTTTGTTTCAATCCTGGGTATGTTTCTCACATTTTTCTGAGTGCAGTAGGGAGAAGAAAATAATTAATTGGTCCTTTAATTTCCAGTGAATGCTGTGCAATCCCTGGCCTCCTGATAGGGAGCTTACCACGGCCTCTTGGATGGCTAATATTACCTCTAATATCTACTTCCTGCCACAATCCCTGGAAAATGCACACATACACATGTACATTTTCTGAATTCGATTCCTTGCTAGTTTTAATATCAACTTAAAAAAATAAAGTCAAGCAGTAATGTGCTTCAAGACAGCATATACACAATTCAGGATTGTTTGTTGCTCTACTGCTTTTATTTTTCCTTCATTTTCTGGATCTTTGAATTAGAGTAATTATATGGCAAGATTTCTCTGAAGATTTTTCATTTGAGATCAAGAGAATTCTATACATTCAGCCTTAATGGACAGCCAATTTTAGGTCAGGGAACTAACACATCAGATAATCTGAATCATTCCACATTGAAAGAGAACAGACACTCGAGCTTGGTAACAGGATGTTATCGTTTATGGTTGAAAACATGAGGAAGTTATTAAGAACACTAAAATGTGACCTGGCAGCTAGTAATATGCAAAGTAGTGTGTTACAACGAGAAACATCTTCTCCTTCTTTAAATGCCCATAAGGAAGGCACATAACCAATCTCCTACACTCTTTCCTTGTTTCAATTTCTTTGATAGCATTTGCTGCTATCCCATCTTCATGGAAAATGAAGGTTCCCACATATGGGAACAAACAATAGCATTCACTTTTGAAGACATTTTTGGTCAGCAAATATGGTTATAACCACTCAGAATCAAAGCTCTGATTTCATAGAAAATCAAAAGGCACATATATTTAGCAAGTTTATTTTTGGAGGTAGGGATGGGGAAGGTAATGGCATTTGATTAAGATTATACAGAGCATAAAAAATTGAACTGTTGGAGGAATAGCTTTTATCTTAAATACTTGATCAAGACAAAAACATTGTTTTAGAAGAGGAAGTGATTTAAGATAACTTGGCCATTGTTGGAAATGTGTGCTCCTTCAGGGCAGGGCTCTTCATCTGGTGCGCTCTCTGACAGGTGCCAAATGCCGGAAAGAGTTCCTGACACTCAGCAGGTTTAATAGATATTTGCTGAGTGAACTCATGCGCCACATTTTTATATATGACCAATTATGTTATGAATTAAGTCATCAAAGGCAGAAATTATTGTTTAATCATCTTAGTGCAGAGCATTTAATCTGTTTCTTCACTTGCCAAATTGCTGACTTTAACTTTTTTCTTAGAAAAAAAGAGACTTCTATTTTCACCAATGTGACCGAACATTTACTTTTTTTATTTGTTTTATATTTTTAGCTTTTTAATTGTGTAATTATAGTTGACATTCAATATTATATTAGTTTCAGGTGTACAGCTTAGTGCTTAGACGTTTCCACAACTTACAAAGTGATACCTCTGATAGTTCCTACACTGACCTGACAGCATGTATATTTACTACAATATTATTGACTATATTCTCTATGCTGTATTTTTTGTCCTAGTGATTATTTGGTAACGACCAATTGTACTTAAACTCTGTCTTTTCACCCAGTCCCCCAAACCCCTCCCCATCTGGCAACCATCAGTCTATTCTCTGTATCCACGAGATTGTTTCTGTTCTGTTTGTTCATTTTGTTTTTTAGATTCCACATGTAAGTGCAATCATATGGTGTTTGTCTTTCCCTGTCTGACATATTTCACTTAGCATAGTGCCCTCTAGATCCATCCATCAAACAGTAAGATCTCATTCATTTTTATGGCTGAGTAAAATTCTCTTGTGTATGTGTACCATGTCTTCTTCATTTATTTGTCTTTTAATTGGAGTGTTTAATCCATTTATGTTTAAAGTAATTGTTGATAGGTTTGTAGTTTCTGCCATTTTATTGTTTTTTAATTGTTTTCATAGTTCTCTGTTTTTTATTCTCTTGCTAGCTTCTTGTACATTGATGGCTCTTTGTACTGTTGTATATGGATTCCCTTTTCTTTATTTCTTGTATATTTCTTGTAGATTCACTTTGTAGATTCCCTTTTCTTTATTTCTTGTATATTTCTTGGTTTATGGTTACCATGTGCTCCATATATACAAGGCTATGTTTATAGCTGTTTATTTTAAATTGATGGTCACTTAAGTTTGAACATATTCTAAAATCACTATCATTTTTACATATCCCCCTGATGTTTATGTTTTTGTCATTATGTTTTTTTTTACTTTTGTGTGTGTGTATATATTCCTTAATTTACTGTTGTAATTACACAATCTTCCTGATTTTGT
Source organism: Tonatia bakeri (assembly GCA_004024845.1). Classification (NCBI taxonomy): domain Eukaryota; kingdom Metazoa; phylum Chordata; class Mammalia; order Chiroptera; family Phyllostomidae; genus Tonatia; species Tonatia bakeri. Next base: position 229,303 of record PVIA01001417.1, read on the forward strand.
TTTTTAACCTGTGTACTAGCTTTAGTGTTGGTTGATTCACTGTTTTTTATTATGTTTGTTGGCTTTCTCAGTGAGAATTTTTTTTGATATATTTTTTCAGATATTTTTGACTTCTTCTTCTCCTCCTCCTCCTCCTTCTCCTTTTTCAAGAAGTCCCTTGAACATTTCTTGTAATGCTAGTTTGGTAGTGTTGAACTCCTTCAGCTTTTTATTGTCTGGGAAGTTCTTTATCTCTCCTTCAATTATGAATGATAGGCTTTCTGGGTGGAATAATCTTGGTTAAGTCCTTGCTTTTCATCATTTTGAATATTTTGTGCCAATCCCTTCTGGTCTGAAGCATTCATTTCTTGAAATAAAGAGAAATGTGAGAACACACTCAAATTAAGTTGAAATGTAATTGCAACTCAGTTCTTTCCCAGTCTTGACATAGGCAAGATGAACAAGTCAGGCAGCTCTGCCCAGAGCCTCTCCTCCAACAGTGACTCTGGGATCTGGCCGACTTTGACCTTGAAGCTCTGTATTTTGGAGAGGTTTTCTTCTAGTCACATCAATAGCATAGAGGAAATGCAGACAATTCACATACATTTTGTCTTGGGTCAGAAGAAATATACTACTTCAACTCACATTCCCATTGGGGGAACTCAGTCACATGATTTCTACCTCACTTCAAAGGAGGCTGGAAAATCCACAGCGGTATCGATAGCTTGGTAGTGTAGACTTGATGTTGCTACATAATTTGAAATGTAAATTGTTTTAATTTAGATGGGTGTATCTCGTAGTGGGCCAGGAGAGATTCTGTCATTTGCATATATTGGTATATTTTATTTATTCAACCAATTGAAAAATGATTCTAGATTTTTATTTTCACTGATTGACATTTCTTTTAGTCTCATTTAAATGTATCCCTTCCAATGGGCCAGTGCCTTATTATCAACTTCCATTGTTTTTTTTTCCTACTATTTTTGTTAGCAGAGTAGTAAGCACTTTAATTTCCTTGACACTGGTTTCAACCAGCCATACTGGCAAGAAGTCTGGACTGGCAAGAAGTCTGGACTTCTTGCCAGTATGATCCTGGAACTTGGCTAATTATATTTTCATAGCAGATATACTTTGCCTGAAGATTACAGAATGAGAAACTAAAAATGTTATACTCAGCAATTCAAGAGAACATTTAAAGGTTAATAAACAACAACAGCAGTGACAGTGAGAACAAAAAGCAAGAGCACAATAATTTTTTGTCCTTGAAGGCATGAGGTCAGAGAACAACTTTTCTGGTGCCAAGTTCTTGTGAACCTCGTCATAGACTAAAGACAGCGGTTTGAGTGGTTTTGTTACTTCTATCTGTCTAGTCTCAAACTATGGTTTTATTGGTTGCTTTGTCTTTTTTTATTAACCTGAAAACTTTTTTTCTATATTAATAGAACTGATTGGCAAAAATGATTAAATGTATTTCCTTATCCTAAGCTAAGTTCCTGATCAAATTACTATGTGACCATCACCCCTTCACTTTGTGTACAGAAGTTCTTGGAGCCTGTTGGGTCATCCTTGTGGTCTAGACAATCTGATTTGCATTGGCAACTTTGCTTAAGTTATTTAAAAATACTCAATGACCTCAAATATAAGGGTAAGCTGCCATATTCTCTTCTTACTTCTCAGTTGATTGCACTGTGTCTTCCCCCTGTTCTTATAATGTTATGTTTGATTTCTAAGTCCAGGGCAATTTTGAATACAAGAACCCTGGCTTTGAATTTTTTTATTTTAGAAAATTTAGAACCTTGGATATGTAGGGCTATCTCCTTTGGTTATATTTTGAATATCTCCTAGATGACCTTGCACAAATATTCTGAGTTAGATGCATGTATATGCATAGGACATTTTTTGGCTTTCGTGTTTTCTCACATTTTTCTTTTTAAAGTCAACACAGTATTTGGCTTCTAGAGACTTCTCTATATTTATTGTGTGTTTTATATCCTGAGCCATCATGCATTTTAGACTAAGTATTACAAGCCATTGAGAAGACAAAGAAGTGACTGGGGTAAGCCGGCAGTCTCCAGGGCCCTAACGATTGGGCACATTAGCTTCCCGCACCCTTAGAATAATGATGGGAGAATTGAGAAACAATCTGACAAATTTAACATAGAAATGTGTTATGAAGATCTGATACAAATGAGTAAGAAACCTTGAAAGTTGTTAATTTAAAAAATGTTAAATAACATGGCATATGAACCTATTTGGAAAGTTTTTGGCTCAGTGGTAATAGATTTTTTTGATGTGCTAAACACAACTTTCTTTTTAGGTGGAGGGCAGGAGATGGAAGGGACACCAAGGAGTAGAAGGGAAAGGAAGGTTAGATTTGATTAATTTCTAAGCAACGTGAGATTGCTGTCTTGTTTTGAACCTGCTTCTCTTAACCTAATTTCAGCTGTCATCAAACCGCATACATAATATGTTTCATTGTGTACTAGTCAATTCTATTGATCTAATTTATTGACCAAGAAGCAAGTAGTAGATAGGCTAATTTCCTGCCAAGTCTGTTTCCTTCATCTTCTTTAGTAAAAGAATTTCATGCTTTTGTTTGGAGTGAAAATGTGCTCAAAATCATGTGCAAGAAGTAGTGGCCATGTGACCTCATTTTAGCTAATAAAACATAAAAGAAAGTCTACTGGTGGAGCTTCCAGGAAATAAAACTCTACTTTTTTTAATAAAAGGGGAAAATCTCAGCTGATATGTGTCTTTTGCCCTTTGCCTTTTCCCCTTTTGCCTGCCTGGAGTAAAAACTTTATACCTTAAGGTGCAGCAGCTGTTTTGTCATCATAGAGATAAAGGTCACATGTTAAAGATGACGAAGCATGATGCAGATGGAGGTTGGCTCCCTGAGCAGTTGTCTCAGCCCTAGACTATTTGCATTTAGTGTCCTTGTGAAATGAGATCTACAGGCTTCTGTTTTTATAAGCTGTTCTAGTTGGTATCTGTTCCATGCAGCCAGTTGCAATTCTAAATGATTCAGTTTAATTAAATAGTGATTCTTTCTATAAGTTCTATAAGATTCTCTCTGATTCTTCCATGGTGAGACCAACTGTTGTGTTGTGTGCCTCTATCCACGTATAGATTTGCCATTTCAAACATATAAAAGCTAAAGTTATCACAAGGAGTATCTCCTCTCTAGCAGCTGAGGCAATTGACAGGAAGCAATGAAAATGCCATGCTTTTTGTTTGTTTGATCGTCTTTCCTTAAACTGTGAGACCTGCTTTCAAAGCCCCTGAACTGCTCTTTTGGAAAATATTGTGGAACTCACTCCTTCTCTATTTTTAAATCCATCCTATGCCCTCCTTGGCACCCCTCTCCCACTCTGCCCACTTTGTATTCTTAATTTTTACAAATGCATAGTTCTCTGGACCCATTTTACAATCCACTTTAGAGCTGAAAGGACCTTAGAGGTGGTCTATTTTAATTTTATTATTTCACTGAAGAGGAAATGAAGAAATATGGTAGTAAGATAATTGCCCAGATGAAAACCTCCAAATAAAACAAGACTATTGACAGTCAGTTGTATATGGTACACACTATTACAATGGCAAACATTTGTGGTGTTTGAACTATATTCCTGGCTAAGCATCCTTCATGTTTTACCGACATAGCATTCTCCCAGTAACACCATGAGGAAGGATTTATAAGCATCTTTGTTTTACGAATGGGGAAACTCAGGCACAGAACAATGAAGTAACTTCTCAGAGCCACAGATGTAGTCAAGCTTTGCTCCAGGAGTCTGGGAAACAGAGTCCTGAGCTGCGATATGTCACAGGAGATGTCAAACAAATCAACCTATGCCTGCCAGGGTGGGGATTGAAAGTAAAATGTAGTTGTCTGTCACCGATGAAGAAAAATGTAAAAAATTGCCCTGTTAAACATTATTCACTTATAGGTCGTTTGAGAATATTCACTTACAAGTCATTTTACCACTTAGTAAATGAGGATTTTATATATATCAGGCATTCAGCCAGGCCCTGGGGAAATATCACGGTAGAGTCCTGGACGTTGCCTTCAAGAGACTGATGGCCTGTAGGGAGAGAGTGAGGAGTAAATAGGCAAGTGCATGCTGTGCGATCATGCTGCATTTCACGGAGGAGGCTATCAAAGCACATAGAGGAGGAGGCTCACGCAGACATCCAGGAGGCTGGACCATTTAAGCCATGACCTACAGGAGAAGCAGGGATTCAACAAGTGAAGTGGGGAGAGGGCATCCTATGCAGGAGAAATATCGTATGCTGAGGACAAAAAAGAAGAGAGAGCACGGGGCATTGTAAGATGTCAGGTAGGCAGCATGGCAGGAGTATTAACTCAAGCGGTCAAAAGGCCAGAAATTGGCTGGGAGTTTGGTTAGGCCAGAGAAATGGGAAGCCATCAAGTGTTTTTAATCAGGAGAGTGATGTGATCGGAGTTATATTGTAGAAAAATCTCACGGCTACCACAGAGAGGCCCTATCAAAAACAGATTTTTGATCTTATATTTTAAAAACGTCATTATCTTTGTTTCCCATTCTTTTTAAAAATACCATTTATAATAAATACTCATCATAAAATTAAAAAGAAAACGTGATTCCTAGCTTTATCAGGAACATATCAGGACCCTGGGATCAGATAGGAACTGGTATAGTTTCCTGTGTATATTTGGACCATTTGGCGACATTACTTCCTGTGATTGCAAACTTAACTTATTAAGGGTTTGGGACAGAGCAATGTATTGAATTTAATGAACCCATGCACATTCGCCTGTGTTTGCTCTGAACCTCCTGTAGCTGAGCAGAAGACATTATAGAGTTGGTTTTGACACAGAATGTACTCCATTTTTCCAGACTTATACATATAGAAATGAAAACTTTTCCTGCTCTTTCTGAAAGGTCAAACGCTCTACTATGAAGGGCATCTTTTTAAGCCAAATTCAAAGGCATTTTTATCACTACTAAAGACACTTTTCTAAAACAATAAACATTCCAGTGACTGCTATGTGTCACGTCAAAGTTCAGAGACAAAAAACAATGGTAGGTAATTATGCAAATTAAACCTGCTCCAGTTGTGCTCAGTATTAGTGATAGTCTTGCGTTCTATGAATCACTGTTGTGCTGTGATCCATTGACGTGCTCGTTACTGCCCTTTCTGAGCAACTGCAGGAGAAGAAAACAAAGCCCTATTTTCGGCATCCTATTCAATAATGATGGATATATGCAATAAAGTCCACAATGTGACAAAAAGAATTTGTATAATAAATACTGAGAATTGGGAGATATGCTGAAGATATGCTACTGTTCCCCTTGTTAATGCTGGATTTATCCGCAGCAGTTAGAGAACATTTAACTTAATTAAGTTCTATAACTGTGATTTCTGAGTCTGGTTGTGATGTACATTTGTCCTCTCCAGAAGATAGATTTATTAATTAGAGTATTAAAATTCCATGACTTAGTACTAATTCTAGTTTTTTTTTTTTTTAAATGCTGGTATCTTGCTGAGAGGAAAAAGGAGCCTCATGTGATTAGCTTCATGTTGGGTACAAACTTATTATTAAATCTTCTTAAGGTTCATAAAGGTATTAAATCTTTCTTAAGGCTCATAGCAAGTAAATGAAAATGGTCTGTGTCTAGACCTGTCAGTGCCGTTTAACAGCGAAACGTGGCTTTGAGCAATTTAATCTTTCTTAGATCCCAGTTTCTACACTTAGAGTCTATAAAATGTAGGCAAGTAATACTATCATAAGGGGTTATCATGAGGATCAAATTAGATAATATAAGTGAAAATGATTACACAATATCTGGCTACAGGCTCTGAGAAACCCAGCACAAAGGATCCAATCTTTGTTTAACTCAGTTTTTCTCAAATTTACTTGTCCATGGAAATCCTTTTCTGCATCGGGCACCTTTGAAATGCTGGTGTGGTCTCATTAAATATAAATACATCTTCCTTCTACTTCACCACCGGCCATTTCTATTTATCATGTGTACGGCTACTGAGCCAGTCTGACATTTGTCATGTCCAGCTGGGCTCATTGACCTCCGTTCCATCACTACCGCTGGAATGACATCCCTGCTGGTCACTGACATCTCATTTCACATTTGATCTGCAGTCTTCCTGGCTTGTAAAAAATGGAGAAATATGGGACATGACTAAAGCTATGACTTCCATCTGCTTTTGCTGTCACATGGTCACTTCAGACTGTTTGTCACTGAGAACGTGATGAGCATGCCCTGTGTCTGATGTAGTAGGCAGGGCCTGGTCCTGCACTCCCCTCCTACCAGCCATCTGGGCAGGCAGTGAGGGAGGTAAGCGAAATATTACTTATATTTCCCGAGAGATCCTGAGAGAGAGAATTTGCCAGTGATTAAATCTCCTGGCAACATAGACACCAGAACTCTAGTCTGTATTTCATGTTTTATATGCTGTCTGATGACTTCGCTTTACAACCGAGCCAAAGTTTGTGTGGGGGTAATGTGAAACTAAGTTTAGGTCCTGCAGCCTGTCTTAAACCTGGCAGAGGGAAGGGGTGGGGTAGAACTGAACTTGTGCTGAACTTGTCTGCTTCCTGTTCAGTTGGTATAAATGTGTTATTGACTGAAACCGAACCTGGTCTTGTTGCTGCCACGACTTCCACATGTCAGTGTCTGGGCACATCCTGGGGCATCCTTGACAACCTGTGGGTGGGCAGGACAGGCTGTGTTAGGGAAGAGGCCAACACCCAAGGGCCAAGAGATGATGGATAAGGAGGTCATAAGTGTGAGGGCCTGTCTCGTTCACTAAGTTTCCCTGGTTGCCTCCCTTGTGTGAACTCTGAAAGTGCCTTCCACCACTCTCTGATGTCAACTTCAGACAGATACCCCATCTTCTATTACCCATTGCTTTCTTGGCATGCCCCACCGTAAGGGCCATCTTGAGGTCTCTGTCCAGTTGTAACAATGACTCAGATCACAAAGGCGATCTGTGACTTATAAATCATGAATCTACATATTCTTCATGTGAAACTTAAAAGTATCACCTCTGCACTATACAGCTCTCATAACTCCACTGACTAAATCTAGCCAGGAAGTATTCCTTCTTTTTAAATTTTTTTCCAGTTAAGGAGGAAATATTAAGTATCCATTTTAAGAACTAAATAAAGTGGAGAAGGAATAAAAATAGCACAGACATATTTAAAGTTTGGGAGGGAAGTGGAAAATGTAGAAAACTGGAGTTTATACAAATAATTTGGTAATCTCTGAGTATGGTGAAATCTAACTCTGTTCCATAGACAATGCTGAAGGTTGTGTCATCTTGAGTGAGAATTAACCTTGGAATGTCAGTCAGCCTCAGTGCTTGCTTTTTCAGAAATACTACCTGCAAAACTGGTCTTCATGGGAAGTTCAGCCACAGGGATAAATCATCTGATTACTCTCCTGTATCTTCACACCAATTCAGGGATGTCAAGGCACTCTCTGACAGTGTCTTCTTCCCCCACTGCTGTACAATTAAAAGAAAGTCAATGCAAGTCTGAATTCTGGAAGTGCTCCTGGCATTCTACATAACTCAACCCAATGGCACCTGGCATTTGATATGGGACTTCCCATTCAAGCACTTACCAGATGCAGTGAGCGGCCTTGTCATAATTCATCCTCTTGTCTTCCCTTTGGCTCTTCTTTCATTGATATCATATTATTAGCTTCTTTACAGTTTGCTGCTCTAGTTTCCCTCTTCATAGCTAATGATTATGAAATCAGGTACTTCATGTATTTCCTAGACATTTGGCAGTGAGCATAATGATCATGACTGGGAAAATTCTGTTTTCTTCACTCCTCAATGTTAATGTATTAAAATTCTTTCTTGTTTAATACATATATTTAGAGCTTCCTCCCTGCCTCCCTTCCTTCTTCCCTACCTCCTTTTCTCTCTCTCTTTCTCTCTCCACTTGCTTACTCATGCAGTAGCATATCATAGTGCAGGTGAAAAATGTCCATTTGTCTAAGGAAGAATAAGTCTGAAACCTAGAAGGAATTCTTTATTCAGTGATATGTGGTCAACTCAATTACAATGAAGAGAATGGAGGATGGCAAAAGGTGACAAAGTCCAAGTGGTGTTAAGAACTCTTCCAGGTTTCATGAGGAAAATATACTTCCTCTTAAGTAGTATTTGAGTGATTAAGAAGTACAAGCTGTTAGTTACAAAATAGTCACGGGGATGTAAAGTAGAGCATAAGAACTATAGTCAATAATTTTTTATTTAAATTATTTTATTGTTGTTCAATTACATATAGTCAATAATATTGTAATAAATGTGTATGGTGCCAGGTGAGACTACTGGAGATATCCGGGGAACACTCTGTAAAATATATGTCTAACCACTTTGTCTAATCACTGTACTGTACACCTGAAACTAGTACAAAATAATATTGAATGTGAGCTGTAATTTAAAGTTAAAAGTGGGACTGCCTTATGGCCCAGCAATTCCACTTCTGGGAATACATCTGAAGAAACTCAAAGTGCTAAGTCAAAAGAATATATGCACCCCTCTGTTCATAGCAGCAGTATTTACAATAGCCAAGACTTGGAAACAGCCCACAGTGCCCTTCAGAAGATGAGTGGGTAAAAAAGCTGTGGTACATTTACACAATGGAATAGTACTCAGCCATAAAAAGAAGGAAGTCTTACCTTTTGTGACAGCATGGATGAATCTGGAGAACATTATGCTAAGTGAAATAAGCCAGTCAGAGAAAGACAAATAACATATGATTTCACTTACATGTGAAATGTAATGAACACGATACAAACAGACTGACAGCTGTCAGAGGGGAGAGGTTTTGAGGGGCTGGGTGAGAAAAGTAAAGGGATTAAGCAAAAATAAAAAATGCCACCATAGACACTGGCAACAGTGTGGTGGTTACCAGAGGGGAAGAGGGTAAGGGAAGTAGAAGAGGGTAAAGGGGAGATAAATGGTGACAGAAAGACAGTTGACTTTGAGTGGCGAATGCACGATGCAATGTGCAGTGATGTTATAGAATTGTGCACTTGAAACTTGTATAACTTTGTTAACCAATTCAACCCAATAAAATTAAAAAATAAAGGTAAAAAAATAAAAGTAGATGTTATTTAGAGGAAATTTCCATAAGAGAATTCATTAATTCACCAAATACACAATAAGCATCCACACACATAAAAAATTAAAGTTGAGGTAAAACCTCCAATGTGGACAAAAACAATGGGAATAAATGGGATTCCACAACCCAGTTCCCATCATGGGCTGTGGAGTCTGCTTCACATTCCTGCATTTTTTAAATAGTCCTTAGTATCACCTCAATAGCTAAGAAGACAATTTGTTTTAAGGCAATGCTTACGATTGGGTGAGAGATTGAAAAGATGCAAGGGCTGAGAAGGAGAACCTGGTTCCTTCTCTGAGCCTAGGAAAAATCATTTAAAGCCTCACCTTGGAAGCTGATGTCAGAGAAGCCCAAAGGCTCTGTTTTCTAGTAGGGTGGGAGAGGCACTGGGCTGATGGAGGCGAAGATTGTAATATTGAATTTGCCTCTGGATAAACCCTGTTTTTTGTTTGTGAGCTAAGGAGTCTGAGGAGAATGATCTTTAAAATTTCTGTTGCCTTTGTTTTTCAGCATAACCATAAGATAAATAGTACTACAGAATTTTCATATTTTTTTCTCAGTGATGAATCTATATTTTTCTTCTAACAAATAAATTGGCATATTTTAGTAAAATAAAATATTTTCAAGACAAAATAAAACAGGTCACCATTTAGTTAAAAATCAGAATTGTGTATATGAGGTCTGTCTGGAAAAAGTTCAGCTATTGTTAATATAATGAGAAAGGTTTACATGACATTGATGTAAGTTAGTAGCCAAGGAGAGTGGACTGGAATGTACATGTGTAAACAATGATGACTTCACTGTACTAGTCAGTGGGGATGGTAGATGCTATTGAATGAGCATGTGTACTGTGTGGTCATCACATTCAGAATGACTGAGTAGAGCAATGAATCTACATCAAATTTTGCATTAAACTTGAATATTCTTCCATTAAAACTATTGGAGTGATTCAGAAGGCCACAGCTATGGGCAATAGGTGATCAGCAGCTTCATCATGACAATATGCCTGCTCATGCATCACACCTTGTGCAGAGATTTTTGGTGAAATATTAAATTGCCCACATGACTCAGCTACCTCAACAGCCCGGATTTGGTGCTCTACAACTTCTGGCTTTTCCCAAAACTAAAATCTCCTTTGAAAGGGAAGAAATTTCAGGTTGTCGGTGAGATTCAGGAAAATATGATGGAGCAGCTGATGGGTATTGGGAGACCTGTGTGAAGTCCCAATGTGCCTACTTTGAAGGGGACTGAGGCATCATTGTCCTATGTCCAGTGCTTCTTGTAACTTGTATCTTCTTCAGTAAATGTCTCTATTTTTATATTACGTGACTGGACACCTTCCCACACAGACCTCGTATAATATTTATATTGCCTTACTTTCTTATTTCAGATGGGATCAGGAGCATGAATATTCAAATGCAAGTGGCTCCAGATATTAATGGAATGTTCCATGCTAAGAATGTTATGAAATTTTGGGTGCTAATGAAACTGAAAGATAGAAAGAGAGATCCAGCAGATATTGATAACATAATATAGATTTATAACTAGCCACAAATGCAAATTTGAGACTACTTACCTAAAATGAAGTAAACATCCATTTTTAGAAAACATTTGGTCTTATCACTCTAAATAATGTTTTCTTTCTGACACTTTTGCTTCCCTTTTGTTTGCTGTGATAGAAACTGGCACACAGAAATTTTTCCAGAATTGCAAATTTGCCTTGCTTAAAATTCGAGTATAATGAAATTTACTTCTAATACCTTTTCAGTAATCATGAGAATTATGGCTCCAAAATATATTAATTTCACAGAATGAAAATCACTCCTATAAGAACTGAATGCATGTTTTACTGACCTTTCTTGCCTTCACCTTACACCTCTGTGAGGTAGACACCCCGTCTTCCCAACTATTTCTGTCAGGTTTGGATTCCCATGAGGCTGACTTGATTGTTATTTTCACTTTCTGCTCCAACATCTTCTCACTGGGCATCTCCGCATCCACCAAAACCCACTAACCTGGGCACTGCGGGCCCTTTCTTTACTGGACACCGCCTTGACTGAACTGCTGCAGACCATGGGTGCTGCAGGGGATGCTTTCTCTCGTGATGTGATGTGCCAGAGAGTACCCTTCTTTTCTCTGGTTGAACAGACACAAAATCTCTGCTGGGTGTGCCCCAATAAAGTTCTTCATAAAACAGATCTTTAATTTCTTATCCGGAGTATTATTTACCATAAAACTCAAAACAAGAATTTAGGGAGTTACTCTGGGAGTGACCACCATCTTAGAGTCAAACTGTCCCTCCCCTCTGACAACTAAATCATTGTCATACCTAACTCTTCTCTCTCTTTTTAAAAATATTTTTTAAAATTTATTTTTAGACAGAGGGGAAGGGAGGGAGGGAGAAAGGGAGAGAAACATCAGTGTGTGGTTACTTCTCATACTGGGCCTCCTACTGGGGACCTGGCTGCAACCCAGGCATGTGCCCTGACTGGGAATCAAACCAGCGACTCTTTGGTTCATAGGCCAGCCTTCAGGCCACTGAGCCACACCAACCAGGGCCTAACTTTTTTCTTAAAGTGGAAGGCTTCTCAGATCCTCATGCACACAGATTTCAGGCAGATATTTGTACGAGTTCACAGACATGTGACCTGTCTGAAACTCACTGGAGCACACGACTTATGTGCAGTGTGAAGTCTCCTTCCTATATAAGGAGAGATAGGGAAATAAAAAGGTGTTGGAAACTGTGGAGCTTGGTGAAGGAGAGATTTTTGCCATGATGCTTTGGGAGTGCTGAAAAAAGCTATAGGAATATTAAGCTTAGAACACTCTATCTAGAATGGTAGAGAAAGAGGGTGTTTGAGAGTGACAGCTGAGGCAGAGGGAAGGCAAGGAGTGGGAGGCAGGATGGGTTGGTGGTGAAAATCAACAATTCTTGGGTCTTGCAATTATAGAAGCATTGGTGTTACACCATTTCCCACTTAATGGAAAGAATAAAGCAGTGACAATACTCAATTTGGGAAGAGGTATTTTAAGGTGAACACTCTCTTTCACAACTAATTTATTGCTTTGTTCTGTAATTCCTTTTTTCTTTCAGTTTTAACTGGTAATGATTTTCCATATGCAATAGAAATTGAGAGGTAAAAAGTCCTCTATGCACTTTCCCAGACAGAAACTTGGGTCAGAGCCTTACAGAAGCACAGACTTTTGTTTTAACCTATTTATGTACCTAATAGTACTTTGTGAATGATGACACATGGATAACTAAGAGACATATTAATGCTTTTCACACCCTACAGATGGCCAGGGGTGTGCTCTTGCCACTTCTTTGTAGGAGACGTTCTGAGCCAGTGAGACTCAATTTCTCAGAGGCCTTTAGACTCTCAAGATCACATTTCTCTTACGGCTTTTGGTTTTAACAGACCAAAGTAAATACGGATCTGTGGCCTGCATCAAATTGTCTGTGATTCTATAAATGAAGTCACAAATAGCATTTTCCAATTTTTAAGAAAATTGCTTAAATAATTTACTTTCAGATATAGTTTAGAAAGAAACATTTGTGCCATTGTGTTGGAATAGAAAAAGTTCCTGTGTTAATACGATGATGCCAAAGGGGATTTTTTTAGGCACTTAAAAACAATTTTGTGGATTGGCTTAGTTCATTAATTGATTTCCAAATATGGCTTTTGATTAAGAAAAAAATCAGAAATGCAGGTAAGGACTCCAAGAGTAAATGTGAGTTATCTATATCTATGACTGTGATGTGAGCTAACTATATCTATGAAATAAAAACATTTATTCTTTACAAACACAATCCTTAACTTTATTTTCCTGGCAATGACTAGACAGAGAAACGGAATAATACTACCTGAAATAAATGAGCCTGTGCACATCATCACAGAATATGCTTAACATCATACTGTTCTCCTATTTATTCAGAACAGGAAAGGAAAAAAATTTTAAATTTTTAATTATCCTCAAAACCCTTAGAACTGTAGTGTTGTTCTGAGACAAGCAGCATCAGCAACACCTGGGAGAGCATGTTGCAAATGCAGAATTCAGGCTGCACCCTGCAGACCGACAGCCTGCGTTCTGATAAGACCGCCAGGTGACTCGCGCGCACAGTGACGTCTGAGAAGCACTGCTTCAGTGACGGTGCTCCCTGAGGTTCTGCCCCCTCTCCTTCTCTCTCTTCTCCTGAAAAATCACCTCTGTACCAGACTTTAACTTTCATATCCTTATGAATTTCAAAGTAGCTCCAGCTAGATAGACATATATTTTAAATGCCAGACATTCATTTTGATTTTCTCAACTACTTGCATATCCCCCAGGCATCATGAACTAAATATGTCCGATTGAACTTGTTTTCATTTACTCCTCTCTGCCTGAGCACCCGAGTCAGAAACTCATTATTTTCGACTCCTCCATCTCCCATCAGTGGTAGAATGGACTAATAGAGAAGCATGAGCTATAAAGTATTCCCTGGAAAATTTTGAAATTAAATGCTCTTACTTTATTATAAATCAATTCCCCCATTCCATCCAAAAGAGGGGAAAAATTGTATTAAGGTCACCTGTCAAACCTGATTTGCTCCTGGCTTCCTGAGGGAATGAGAGAGCATGAAGTGTTTTGGAAAATGCTTGCATGGTTAGCATAAATGAGCTCTTTTGTTTTTAATAGTTTGAACTCAGAGTAGAGAGAAAATCTGAGTCCTAAACAAAGTCAGTTAAGATTGGAGGTCCTTTTCTAGTACAAGAGATGGCAAAAATATATGCATCCTGGTTTGCCTCTGACTGCTATTTAAAGGAAACATCTATAATGTTTTGGAAGCTCACCAGATGTTGATTTTTTTATTCTTAAAGCTATATGCTTCCAGAAGTGAAAGTTTATATGTAATTTTCTTACTCAGGGTTTTAGTTGCCCTCTGCATAAATCCAGACTCAAGTTAATCTGGTTGTAATTAGTTGAAGTTACATGTGTTGGGTCAGAGGCTGCTAATTGCCTATGAATACCCGGCATCCCATCCTCCTCAGTGACAGAATTCTGACTTGATTTGAGGTGGCCTCTGTCCTGCGGTCATTAGCATGATGAGCAGTCTGAATGATGGCCACACACTGGAGCATCTGTGCCGCCACCACCCTTCTCTGGCTGCATTCTGGCATGAGCCTCACTCCATGGAAACCACTTACCCCTCTGGACAAGCTGCTGCTGCTCATCCCCTAGTTCAGAAACCCCAGAAGGGTATGCTGGCTCCTCTGCAAGCTCCCCCTGGCACCCTGGAGCGCCGCTGGCACAGTGAGCGAGCAGAGCCTTGAGACCATTCTCCTCTAGTGCCATGGAAACAGTGCTAGAAAGCAAGCTTAGCATCTCTAAGTTTCTTAACAGTGTCATTCACCTGTATTGTGCATACACAGGCATTTGCTATCTGGACTGGATAACAACCACCATCTGTAACACAAATTGCACGGAGAAAATGTGCTTGGCGCTCCAAACGCCGAATTTACCAAGAGACATTTGCAGCGCAGCCTGTGTGTGTAAGTGGAGGCCTGCCAAGGTACGTGGACTGAAATGAATCAGGAATCAAGAGCCTCGAAATGAAAAATGGATTTGATTCCTAAATATGGCTGTGACTATGTACAAGAACAGATTTAGAGAAGTAAAACCATAGATGATTGAATTCAGTGAAAAAAAAAAAACAAAAAAAAGCAACTACCGATTTCATGTAATTCAACTATTTCTTCATCCACCCACTTTGGCTAAAACCAAAATGGTTTATGTTCTCATTTATCTAATGCTCAATGATGTCCTCAGAGGGAAATGTAAATCAGACCACCACTGAGTCATGAAAGTATCCCCAGAAATGCCCGGCACCACGAGGAAGGCAGTACCAGTTTTATGTCCTTCCCGTTTTCATATGGACATTTCTATTTAAAAAAGACAAGATTTTCAATCCTCTAATCCAGGATATATTCTTAAACTTTATTATTCCCCACTGGTTGTTTTTGGAATAGTAGAGCAAATAACTTGAAGTGTACATGTTACATGGGATCCTCTGGGGTTTATTTCTTTGTAAGCTGCCAATTTCTTGTAACCAGCCAAATCCCTTTAAGGGAATTGAAGATATAATAAAACAATAGAGGAGATAGCAATTTTCTGTAGTTTTTTCCAAAGAGATTGAGAAATAAGGGCTGGTTAAATAAGTTCAAGTCAAAGCATCTCACACCACAAGAGAACCAAAGAGAATATGACCTGAAGGCAGGCGATGGTGCTGGATGGAGAGTGGCCTGGAGCGCCCTCGCTCCCTGGGCTCACCCAGTGTCAGTGCCAGAGGCACGCTCTGACCCTTTCTGGCTGGTCGGGTTTGGAGAAGACGTTGAACATGCTTAGGTCTCCCTTGCTTCCTCCATAAAATGCAGGTTGGAATAATAAGTGATATCTGCTGCTGTTGCTGTGTGACCAGAGTAACTAGGCCTGAAATGGTGCTGATGAAAATACCTGTGTTTTAGAATGTTACTGTAGCTCTTCTGGGTATTGGCAGACCGACCAATTTGAATTATATTCTACACTTGCTTTTGAGGCCTAGCAGAAAAGTCATTTTTACAAAAGGAGGCACTTGGTTCTTTAAAACACATACTTTAAAGTATGTGATTCTCTTTAGAGCACCTTTGAGACTCTCCTCACACACTCACAAAGGGAGGATAATTGTGGCAAAATCTCTCTCATTGTTATTTTGGAAGGGAATTTTATATTCTACTTTACCATTGGCTACTCTGTTATATTAGGTTTTACTAGAAACTTGAGATGAAAATCAGCTTGATATGTTGCTATAACATATATAAAATGGTGGAGGCTCTTCACCTGTGGTCTATTCAGGTTTCTCCATGTCAGACTCATGAGCCCTAATTTTTATTAGGGTGCTAGAGTGGTGTCGTCTAGTGAAATTAGGAATATTGGGTTTGTGGAAGAGACCAACATATGGACATATCAGTTCGAGACACTGATTTGGTATCTAAGTACAATATATATACCATATTGGCAGTTGCATATGTGAATCTAGATTTAGGGATGTGGTTAAGGTGAGGGGTATAAAACTGGAAATCTTTAAGTATATGCATGATTTCTAAAACCATGAGACTGAGCGCGGTCACCGCGGACACCTAGGAGTCACCCAAATAAAGAGGGGTTTAGAGAAAAGGGGACATTCTATAACTGATATCTGCTACTTAGGTTTTATTTCCTAGGCTCAAATAGACTCCTGTTAGACTTGTATCCAGATAGAGAGGATGATAAAGCACTGTAAGCTGAAGAACTTGGAGACTTGTTTCACTCAAGGCTCCTTAAGACCCGGCAGTCAGAGGCAGTGTGACTTGGTCCCACCCTAACAGAAGTAGTGTGAAAAAGGATGGACAAGTGGCACCTAGCTGAGACAGAGCCCAGCTGAAGGGTGATTCCATTGAGGGCTGTGTGTACCATAGGGGGCAGCTGTGCTCAGCTGAGGAGGGTTGGATGTACAGACACTTAAGGAATTGGAGGGGTCAAGAGAGGAGAAAGTAGCTCATGGCTTTTGGGAACTGATTGAAGAAGAGCACACAGGAAGCTCCCAAGCACTTGCAGAAATGCCTTGGAAGGGGCAGTGGGAGTGGGGTGATTTGGAGGAAGCTTTGCAGGTGGCCGAACACTCACATGTGACCGGGCCTCTCCGTATCCCAAAGATTTCAGCTAACCTCTTGCCCATCCCCAGTTCTGCCAGTGCCTGGGTTTTATTTGCTGACAGGCAGCAGCCACGTGCAATGGCAGTGATTTAGTAGACCAGTTGCTTTAGCACTGTGTTCTTTGAAGTCCCAGAGATTTCTCAGAGACCCTCAAAGTCCCAAAGGCAGGGTGGGGAGAGTGACTCTGGGTTTCCCACTCCCACCCCTCTTCAACCAGAGCAATCTATTTTATTTGTTGTACATCACAGCTTCCATGAATTTTCACTGGAAAGAAAAAAAGCCATTTCTAGAGCTTAAATTTTAAAAAGCTCACTCAATTGCAGAAAGGATAAAGTGATAGGTGAACACATAAAATATACAATGTGATTTGTCTGAGAAACACAGGGATGTATTGTTTGCCTGGTCATTTCAACCAATTAATCTCTGAAATGGAAGACAGCGGGAAAAAGAGGAGCAAAACTGACAACCACTGCTAGTAGTGGGGTTGTTTACTGCCTCAGTTCACTGACAGACTCTCTAATTCAATTAGATGAGCTTCAGACACACGTATGCTTTTTCCCAGATGACATCAACAGTGACCTTTTAATGCATTATTTTAAAAAAATTCTTTATTTCATGAATCCAATACAATCTTAGAACAAAAGCATTATTTTATTCCTCAACTGTGTTTCCAGGACTTGGTTAAACAATGGACTGGACATTGTTTCTCTATTCAAAACACAGAAGAAAAATGTAACAAGATAGAAGGATATATTAGGTGCATTTCTTTTCCCAAATTATTAACCCCCAAGAAAGAGATGGAGCAAAATGCTAACAGATGAGATTGTTGAGCCCAGAGAAGAGTGAAATCCTTAGGCTATGACATGCTGTGGCTGTGGAGTGGTACTGCGTCCCCACGTGCCCACCTTCCACTTCTATCTCTCTCTCAAAGCACAGGTTGTATCTCCCCTGTTTGTGACAGTTTCCTTTTTCTTTTAAAAAAATATTTAATTAATTGTTTTAGAGAGAGGAGAAAGGAAGGAGAAAAAGAGGGAGAGAAAGACTGATGTGTGAGAGAAACATGGATTGGTTGCCTCTTCACACCCCCAACCAGGAACATGGTCCACAATCCAGACATGTGCCCTGACCAGGAATTGAACTGACAACACTTGGGTTCACAGCCTGGCACTCAACCCACTGAGCCACACCAGCCAGGCGTGTGACAGTTTTCAAGAACGGTCTTGCATCTCATTGCCAGTGTAAACACACAGCTCCGATCACGTGATTGTGTTCCATTTCTTAGCTGTCTTCCCAATCCATTTGAACACTTTGAATACTAAGACTTACCATTCATATATATGTATAAATTTAAAATATATATATATATATATATATATATTTGAAGTGGCATACAATAAATGCTTAAAGAAAACATTATCAGTGCTCTCCTGGTAGAGACCACTGGAAATCTACTTGTAGGTGCACAAGATCAGAGGATTTGGCTTGTGTTAGGTGATTTGGGGGAGGGGTCAAAGAAATTCGACTTTGCTCTGGATTGGATACTTTCAGGAAGTGGGGGTAACTCCATCATCGATTATCTTCCTATGTCTGATCTAGAAGGAAAAAAGATTAGCGTAAGGCCAAAGCTGCAGCAGTAACTAATGTTAGTCAGGATAGGGGGGTTGGGGTCATTTTTATTTTTTGGACAATGTTCATGTTTTCGTGTTGAGACATTGTTCTGGAGTGGTCTTCTTTTCATCCTGGCCCATCGTGGTCGCAGAGGGGCCTTGCCTGGTGTTGAGGTTCTGTGAAGTCATTTTCATCCAACAGAGGATGCTGGGGCGCCGCTGTGAGCTCTGCTCTTAGGAGCTGCTCTGCTCTTTCTCAGTGTTGAAGTGAATTGATTCCAGCAGCATTACATCCTTATCAAAGATTCCTATTTAATTCCCTGGGTGGGTGGAAGGCATCCCAAGAGAGAAGACCTCTGAGCTTTCATCTCTGATCTTCCTTTTCCTACTTACATTGAAGACATTATATAATTTCTTTACAAGGCTGCCTTTTGATCTATGGAGGGGGTTGCAATGAACTTCAATGGAGTGTCCTAATTCTTTCCTTTCATTGGACTCTCATGGTAAAGATCAAAACCTAATTTTTTCTTTATGCTCTAAAGGCTCTGGGAGCTAGTCCTCAGCTCATCCCGTTCTCTGGGACTAGGTTACAGTGAGGGTCTGCTGAAGGGAGAAATGAAACTCATGCATGACGCAATACAGCCTTCAGTGTCTGAACACTACTTCCTGTAAGCAACCAGTGTGGCAGTTTCGTACCACCTAAAACTGGAAGTTTGGGCTAAAACTTAGCATGTGTCTATCTGACCTAATCATGTGTAACATTGTTTGGTAATTTGTTTGTAATGGAGACTGACTTTTGAGCAATGGTTCATAATCCTGGCTGTACAGCAGAAGCAAAGGGAGCTTTTAAAAGGAGACCCTAATTTGATTGACTGGTTTGGGGCCCAAGCATCCATCTAAAAAAATACTCCCAAGGTGATTCTAACAAGACTCATTCTTAAAGATAAAAGAATCCTTTGCCCCGAGTTGATAATGTAAACTTTCCTTTGAGGAGATGAGGGAAGATTTGTGACTATAGGTATCCAGGCTTGGTCTAATTTGCCTCAAAATAGTGATAACGTATTTGCTTAGGCCAATGAAATTTATGTGACTGGCTCTCAGAAAAGCAGTATTAAGCTTAAAGGCAGAAGTAGGGAATCAATCATCTTGAAACAAAGCAAAACTGGCTAGTATCTGCAAAGCTCTGGTGAGCTAGAATAATTCTGCGTCCATGGGTATCCTCCCTGCCCTATAAACAGGATGAGGGAGCAGCAGCAGTAAAAAGGGGAGCGCCAGTGACTGGCGCTGGGTTGACAAGCAGGCATATAAACGGAGTCTTGGAGGAAGCTGTGTTTACAGCAACTGAAAGGGAAGCCCTGACCTCTGAAGTGACTGGGAGACTCCAGTGTCTATAAATAGTCAACATTTGGTAATAACTACTCATCAATAAATGTCTTCTATTATGTTAAGGAAATTAATCGTTGGTCTGATACCTATTCAGCTATCTATTGTACTCAGGGTTTCCACAAAATCATAAATCACATAACTTCCTAGTGTAGAAATAGCAATATGTTTCAAAAACAGACTTACTAAAACTCTCAAGGAGAAGGTGACTGGGGTTTAAATGTTAATTCATATAATTCCACATCCTCTATGAAGGGCCCTTAAAAGTCTTCCTCTAAAACTGATGGTAGTGATTACCCTAGATAAAAGGATTATATTTGTTTCCAAGAAAACCACCAGTTGAACAATGTACTCTGGCATATAGTCTATACTTATGTTGTTTATATTTGTATTTATATCTATCTATATATTTGCTAAAAGTAAACATTTGTGGATTGACTGGTGTGATGTATGCATGGAAGGATATTGGACTTACAGCTCATTAAGTTAGTAAGTTGGGTTCCTGGGATGCATTATTACCTTCAGATATATCCTAAAAGGAGTCACTGAGAATGTTATTATAGTGGGAATATACCATTGAATGTACCAATTTTAAAAATATTCACTTTTATTTTGGAAAAAAGAGGTAATATGATTGAGTGGTCAAAATTGAGGACTCTGGAGCAGACTTCTTGGGCTCACATACTAACTCCATCGCGGGCGCACTCTGTGTGATCTCGGGCAAGCTACGTAACATCTCTGTATCTCCTCCTCATCCGTTACATGGGACGATGACGCTCAGTGAGCCATTGTGAGGATTCAATATTTAACATGAGAAAACACCCGAAACAGTGCCTGGCACAGAGTGAGCTCTTTATTGTAAATAGAGGTTAGATTTTTGGTCTTTCAGAGAGAGGTGAATAGTGCAAAAGGGACTTTGAGCAAAAAAAACCTTCCTGAAACAATCTATAATTTTGAAGATATTTTTCTGAAATAACGAGTGGTTCGGTGTCATTAATATTTTATGCTAAGCACCTGGTTTAAGGAGTGAGGCTCAGAAAACCCTTGAGACTAGGGCTGTTCGCCTTTCTGTCAGTTTGCCTCGTACTTCTTAGGACTTCTGAAGGGAAATGATAATTTCTTTGAACAGAAATGTCTCTGCTTCCATCTCAAGATGGATTAAAAACCCCAAAGCTAATTAAAATAATTTCAAAAGACTTCTGTTTACAGTGTGAGTAATATTTAAGGATCTGTTATCAAAAGTGCTTTTATAAGCATGGAGGACCCTGAAGGACAGAGGGTGTGTAGTCCTTTGTCACACACTTCCTTTCATCTTCGGGGGCTTTATAAGGTTGACTTCCTGGGCTCTGTGTTCAAAGTGCTGCAGTAAAGCCCACTCAGACCTTTCTGGAAAGCAGGCCCTGCCCGGAGTTCGTCAGGGTCCTGTGAGTGCCCGCAGCCTGGCTGCATGCTCACTGCTGTGTGGTTTCTAAGCACCCTCTTTAAATGTGACGGAGAAAATCAACACCAAGACACCAGCCATGTGCGCCCGGAGACTGTTGGGATGTTTCCACGCTGAGGTGGTTTGCTGGCCTTTCTTAAAAGAAATCAAACTGATTTATGATAATATATGAACTCAGATGCTAGAGAGTAAGTGAAAAAGATTTTAAAGATCTGTATGTCCATGTCTGAAGAAGCTGGACTGTTAGCTCCACTTTGATTACTTTTAAGTGACATGGTGGTGGGATTGAAACTGAAGGAACCATTATTTAGCAACCATTATCTGAGTAATAATGATAACAACAAGAACAAAAGTGAGTATTTATTGTATATTTATCACATTCTGGCACAGTTCTGTGCTTCACATATTAGGAATTACTCGTTTAATCCTCATGACAACTGTACAAATTATTACTATCCACACAGGTTTCCAAATGGGGGTAGCAGGAGATACAAAGTTAGAAAAACACCAGCCTGGTTAGAGTGTCCTCCCCATACATCAAGGTTGCAGGTTCAATCCTTGGTCAGGGCACTTATAAGAATTAACCAATGAATACATAAATAAGTTGAATAACACATTGATGTCTCTCTCTCTCCCTCTCTCCTTCTCTCTCTCTTTTCCTTCCCCCGCCTCTCAAAATCAATATATAAAATTTAAAAGTTATAAAACAAAACAAAGCAAAAAACCACAGGACTGAATGAGTGGTGCTGGGATTTAATCAAAGGCACAAAATGATTTAGAAGTCACAAAATCTGGGTCAGATCCATGTGTTCTGACCTTGTGTCTTAGGATTTGGTATTTCTCTAACTACAGAGTTTCAAAATGAGAAAAAAGGGATAACTCCTGAATAGAGAAGTATTTTTCTGTAAGGCTAATCCTGTTCTTCTGTTTATTTAGTGCCCTTCACTGAAACTACTGTTTTCTATGAGTATTATAAATGCACACAGTGCAAATGAAAGATTTTTTTTCAACCAGACGAAAAGTTTAGCTTGTTACATGTCTGTGTGCTAATCTTTGAAGTTGTGTGGGGCATTTGTCCCCATGGGTACTCTATCCTATGAAGAAAAGATTTACATAATCTCTAATATTTCCCTGCAGTCCTGAGTGAATTACATTTCTCCATTATAGTCCACAATCCTCTATTTTCTCCCCCAATCCTGAAAAAATAGCTTAATTTTCTACCAGGGAAAGAAAAGGAGGCCATTAGCTTGTGTCTGGAAACAGTGAAAGAATTACTGAGCTATTTACAAGCTCTGCACATGTGGAATCAATCTAATTTTCCATTGGATGGTTCAAAAATGTATTCAAATTATGTAGTTTTGAAATGCTAAACTTTGGAATTTATTTCTCAATAGGAAGCTTTTAGGATAGTTTGCCTGAGGAATATTCCCTTTAGTGAATTTGAATAACAAATTGTTTATAATAATACATAAGCAATCTTAATTTATGTTTTATTCCAGTTTCCTGAAGGTCAGGGCAAGTCTGGCAACGTGTATTACTGTTCCCTTCCTGCGGGGAGGTGATGACTGCAGAGAATTGAAAAGAAGATCAGGGCAATAACGAATCCCTTGGCTCCAAGAGGCTCCTATTTTGATACCTGCCCACGAATTTGAAGTCATACTTAATTAGCCTTAGACTAATTTCTATGCAAGATTTTTCCTTAAAGAATATAACAATTTCAAATCCATGTGGATTTTGAAATGAGATCTTCGAAGCAATAAACTCGAGGTAAATAAATGGTTAACATAGAACTAGGCATCTGTAAGGACCGCTGAGACACAGCACTTCCAAATCTAGTTGAACTGTGTTAAAATATGTAAATTCCTTAAAGCCATGGAAATGCAAAATGATATTTCAGTTATGTCAAGATCCGTACTCCTGCCCCTATATAGACTTTCCCCATGTGTTTATATTAATGAGATTGAAGGTATGGAAGAGACATAAAGATCGCTGCTACTCTTAGAAAAACAATCTACATTTCTGTACAGCACCCTCACATATGTAATTTCTTTTGATCTTTGTTCCATAAAATTAGGTATTATTCTCTCCATTTTACAAATTAGAAAGCTTAGCTATATACAGTATTGGAGATAGCACACAGAAGATGGCCTGATCTAATAATGGAAAGGGAATGGATTCTGAGATCAGACAGATGGACTCAAAGTCCCAACTCCATCTTTTCATGCCCGGATGAACTATGGGCATACTACTTAGCCTCTTTAAGTCTCATTTTTATCATCTGTAAAATGGGATAATTCTTGATCTCACAGAATTACTGTGGAAGACAAAGGTATGTAGAAAGCCTTACCTGTCATAGCTCAGCTTTTTCTGGAAGATATAGGTCTTGACTCCAGAAGTCACCGAACTCGGTGTATGTGATATTTGGTTGAAATCTCTTTTCTGTCATTTAGGACTATGGGACACACTCGCCTGGGCCATGTTGGTGAACCATTGGGAGCCCCTGACCAGAGTGGAGCAAAGTGACCTCTGTCCCTGATAAAAATCATTACCTTCTTGATGCCTTATCACCCACATCTGGGTTTAGCCATCATTATCCACAAGAGGTAAAGATCTACAAATGTATGTGTAGAGAAAGAATTACATGGTCCTGCTGCTTATGTTTCACATGCTTTACTTTTAAGTGCTTTGAGGGTGCATGTGTTCACCATCTGTGAGAAAACCGCTCTGTCCACACACAGAATTCTTATCCCCCACGACCCGTGTCTACTGATCTCCTGCGTGCGTGAGTAGGGCTGTCTGTTGTGACACAACGGGGCATGGATGGCTTGGTGGCATTATGTATCTCTGACGCCTGCAAATGGAGAAGATGACCGGCACCAGTTAAGTTCACTCCGAAAATAGAGAAGTGGAGGAGCAGGGAGGGAAATTATTTGTACAGCATTACACAAAAAGTCCGTGATGAAGCAGGAATGGGAACCCACATTACCGACCTCTTGTCCAGTTCCTTCCCCAACGAGAGGACGATGGGCTGCAGCTCTGGGGTGTGCAGCCACGTCTTCATCCCTTTGCACACTCACAAGTGTGTTTTCCGGGAACACCACTGCATGGGCCTCTCCCCACCCCCGCACAACTTATATTTAGCTCCAAAGACAAGGGTTAGCTTGACCTAGATAGAAATCAAAGGGGAGGCCAGACTGCTGGGGCCTGGAAAGGGGGGAAAGAACTCAGAGAAATGGCTCTGTAGAAACTGCAGGAAAATCTCTGACCTTGAGGCCCTTGGAGAGAAGGAGTTCTAACCCCATGATGACAGAGTTGAATTACAATATAAATGCTTCCAAATATCTGTTGCCAGGAAGCAGATGACATGCTAAATTACTCTGCA
This sequence comes from Tonatia bakeri, assembly GCA_004024845.1. Lineage (NCBI taxonomy): Eukaryota > Metazoa > Chordata > Mammalia > Chiroptera > Phyllostomidae > Tonatia > Tonatia bakeri. Next base: position 253,937 of record PVIA01001417.1, read on the forward strand.
GATTGACTACTTAATTCAGCGATTTCCTGAGTCAGGAGTTGCCAGAAGAGCCATTTTGTCCTTCTGGCAAAAAAGCCGCTGGGATTGCTGTCTCCAGTCCTCTTTCCTGTGCTTCCTGTGTAGGAAGGCCTGTTTCCTGCAGAGAGATGCCTGATTAGACAGCACTATTTTAGTAGGCTGGGGATGCGGCAGCGAGAGAGGCCTTTCATTTGATATTGATTTGTGGACAGGGTGGCTGTCGTACATATCAGAAATACAAATCCTTTCAGCAAATGTAAAACAGTGAATCGAAAACACAGTAGACCGACAAGTTCCAAAAAGTCATACTACAACATTTTCTTCTGTTTGTTTTTAAACGTTTTGAGATTCTGAGTTTATTTTTTTGTGTCAAGGGCTCTGTTTCAGTCTTAATGCAGTTCTTTGAAATGAACTTTTGAGCGATGGGATTAATATTTACCAAGAGAATGTAATGCTGCTAAGGGACCTGAAGCTGGTGAGGCATGGCTCTGAGAAGCCGGCCCGGCAGGAGTCTGGAGCTTTAACACTTGACCCTGAGCCAGCGAGGGGATTTCACAGACCCTGTTCATACCTTAGCTTATAACTACTCCTGTGGATTCCTTTAGCAGTCAGTACCTTCCTCTTGTCTCTAAAAGAAGTAGATGATTAAGGTGCATATAATCCAGCAAAGCTAAATAAATGCATGTATTTGAGCAAATCTAAATAAAGGTCAGAACATTCAGGCAGAAGGAACATAAGGGTAAGAAGTAAATTGGTACTACACGTGAATTTGTCTGCAAAACATAGAAAGTTAATTTTTTTAAATGCTTGTTTGATGTTGTGTTTGACCTTGTGTTCCTATGCGCATACCCTGACCATTCAATTAGGTTGTTAGCTTCTCAAGGGCAAGGCCTCTGTCTTGGGCTCATTTGAATTCTGTGTCTTGTTTAAAACCTTACATGGAGACTGTGCCCCTTAAATATTTGCTAGTCTTGATGGCGATGGTTGTGTTTCTTCTCATCTGCAAGGTTCAACATTGGAACACCAATATTGCAACATCATTAAACCCATTAGCGATTATTTCTGGAGTTGTTATTCTGGATCACAGAACATCTCAAGTTAATTGCCTTTAAGCAAACTTGGGGTCACTTTGTTGAACAGTTTCTAATTTCTATTTTTAGGTTTTCACGCCCACATCTTCTGGGTGTTGGCCAGAGAGCTCCCTGTCAAAAGAAATGTTTGTGAAAAAACAAAATTCATTAACCACAGGTTTTGTGGGAGGGATTCCTTCCCTGTAGAAGGAGTGACTAATTTCACATTTTCTGCAAATTTTTGTTGAAATAATTGAAGCTCCACGGCTTGTTTTTGGAGTCTGTATTTCTTTAGTTTTAAAGAGAGGAATATAAAATACTTGAGATAGGCTTTAAAGTTTGTCTACTTCACTTTTTGGACATTGTTTCCAGTAGGAGGATTATATAGGCCTGAGGGGTCTCTAGGTGTATCATCAAGTTTTGGGATTTGATGTCACCTCTGTAAAGAAAGGTCAAAAAACAAAACAACAAAAGAAAAGAGAAAAAACAGAGTTTTTCGTTTGGCTTTTTCCCCCCTCTAATAGCACTGGTGAAAAGCTTAGGGGAAATAAGCCAAAAACAATAACTAAAATGAGATGTGGGTAATATTTTTATTGACACTCAAATCTGCTCTATTAATGTAAGCAATGAATAGCTAGTTCTAGTGTACATCAGTAATTGATAATCTAGTGTATATCCAAAAAAAGGAGGAAAAAATCTCTGAAAACAATTATTTTAGTTTAACTTGTAAATATGGTATGAATATAAGTTTTATCTTGCCTTAATCTGAATTTTGAGTCTCTTTCTCATATTTACATCCAATATTCACCAAAGGGCCAGTGTAAATTAGAGAACAGATTTCATCTGGAAGAATAAATGGGAAAATGGAATAAAACCTTTTGAAAAAAGACAGTAGTTGTGAGAGGTAGGGGGCCTTTTTACACATTAAACTGCATTCTAAAGCCATAATATTTAAATCAGTATGGTGCTGACAGAAGTACAGATTGCTCAGTGAATCAAAGTAGTCTAGAAATAGCTCATATTGTAAAATATCATCTAGTATGTATAAAGATGACATCACAAATCAGCTTGAAAAGAGAATATTTTGTAAATGGCATCAGGACAATTGGTTAATTATTTGAACAAAAATTTCAATAGATTTCTTATTTGATAACATGTACCAAAGTAGATCAAGCTGGATAAAATAGTTATACACTAAAATGAAACCATTACTTATTTATTTGATCTTATTAAGGAACGAAGTTTTCTGATAAAAAATTGATGACATAAATAAAGAACCTTTAGAATGTTTGCATGTCTATAAGATTAAATAGATTTTAATAGCAAAAGTTATTAAATAATATTGGTAGCATATACAACTAAGTGTTGTATCATTATATAAAAAGTTTTATGAATCTACAAGAAAAATGAGAATACAAAAATATTGAATAAAATATTGAACAGATAATTGACAAAAGAAAATATGCACGTAGCTAAAAATCATCATAAATTCAGTCTCCAATAACTAAAGAAATGTAAGTGATTATCAATGTGATATCATTTTTCTCCCTTCAAATGATCAGAAATTTAAAAATCATAATGCTCTGTCTTGTAAGGTACTCTATTCACTGCTGATAGAAATATAAATAGACATAATTTTCTGGAGGACAATTTGGAACATATATTTTAAAAGTCTTAACAAATTGCCCTTTGATCCAGAAATTCTATTTCTAAGAATTTACCCAAAGGAAATAATAAGAGTTGTACGAAATGATTTATGTGCAAGTATACTCACCTGGCATCATGTCTTGTGGTCCAAAACTGGGAAAACAACAAATGTTCAACACTAGGAAAATAATTAAATAAAATTTGATGGCCATCATAAATCCATATGATGGCCTATTGTGTAACCTTTAGAAGTTGTGTGTGTGTTTTTAAGAATAATAACAAAATGAAATTCTAATAAAATCTATAAGAAAAAGTAGGATACAAAACAATGTGATCTGAATATTGGGGGAGGCGAGGGGTGCAGGAAAACAAGAAAGATGTGTGAGAGTATAAATGAAGGAAAACAAACATAACAACAGGAGGGAAATAAACCAGAAGTTAAATGAAGTTTTTCTCTACGTTGGGGGGACAATGGATATTTTAAGTTTATACTTTTGGATACAATGGATATTTGAATATTCTAAATTGATATATATATCAATATCAATATCAAATATATATATATATAGCAGGCAGAAATAAATCTCACAGTAAAGACTTTTTTTAAGGGCTCATGGAAAGAAATTTTCGGGTGCTGTGGGCGATAAGCTTCCCCTGAGTGGAGTAGTGCTATTCTATGACAAACAGGGCTTATCTGTCCTTTCCAGTCAGGACACCGACAGAGACTACAGAGTTGGCTGGGCCCTTTATGTTCATGCTTCTCCTAAAACAATACATTTAACTTGGCAGTTTATAAGGTCAATTAAAGTGTTGGTTAAAAAATGAACCACATTGAAAATGAAACATGGCCAGTGACTATAGAACGACCTCTGCATTGTGGGTCTTTCATTCTGCACACCTGGTCCTCGGTGACTCTGCCTGCCTCCTCTGCCCTCACAGTGTGTGGTGATGAGCCAGGTGGACTCTGGCATTCACGCTCTGTGAGCGCGCCTATGCAAGGGTGGGTCCATTTCCATCCTAGTCAAGGACAAGCATCGGCTGATGAAGAGCTCAGCCGATTGCTGCCTGGAACAGCAAGCTTGGCTCATGTCCTCAGTGTGTATTAATTATTGATCAGAGAGGGCTTTCATTCCAGCTCCACTGAGACTACTGTTCCCCTGGGGTTGAAGGTGGGAGGATCTCAAGTAAATGATTGCAAGTTCTCTTTCAGAAGCCTGGGCACTGCTTTGTTCCATGGCTGATGATGGGTGAGAAATAAAGTATAGAAACTTTTTTGGGGGGGCCTAGAATTAGATTAAATATAATCTTTAGCTCATGACAGATATGTCATTGGTTTGTGCAAGGCACTTACTTGTTTTTGTTTGTTTGATTGGTTATTTATTATAATATAACAATCACCCATGAACCTACTATTTCATAACTTTCAGCTAGACAATGATTCCCCACAATTCCATTCTTTGCTTCCCCCATCTTTAGGTAATCACACCCGGAATCCTGTATTCACAATTCTCTTTTCATTCTTTTTTATATTCATTCAGTGAAATCTCAACATATTCCTTAATGGTATAATTTTTAAAAAATTGTAAGCTTCATATGAAAGGGTATTATCCTTAGGTAATCTTTCAGTTTCATCCAGGCTTACCTGTGGCTCTAGCTCATTTTCCTTTGTTTAATATCTGTTGTGTGACTGGCTGTATCACAGGTCATTCCTCTGCTCTCTCATTGATGGGCATTTGGGTCCTTTCCAGATTTTCGTTATTGTGAACTATAAACACTCTTGTATATATCTTCTGATAAACATGAACAGAATTTCTCTTGTGTATATGCCTAGGAATGAAATCGTTGGATTGAAGAGTATGAGAATGTTTACAGGTAGGAGCTAATGCCAGAGTGTTCCCTAAATAGTTTTACCAACGTATACCCTCACCACCAATATATAAGAAATGTCTTGTGGCTATATGTTGTCTCCAACATGTGGTATTATTAGACTCTTTGTTGCCAACCAAATAGGTATAAAATGATATTTCTTTTTTTTTATTTTAATGATTGTTCAAGTACAGTTTTCTCCCCTTTACTAAAATGATATTTCATAGTGGCATGGATTTAGATTTCCAATTGAATGGTTATAAAATAATATTTTATAGTGACATTCATTCATATTTTCCTGAAATTGAACTGCAGTACAACATCCATGCATGTGTTATGCCTCTGAAGTGGACTGATCATGTTGTTTGTTTATTTTTCTACAGGAGTGTTTGTGCTCTTCTTACTGACTTACTGACCTTCTTTATATATTCTTAATACTGATCCTTTGCTAGTTGTATGTTTCAAATGTCTTTTTTTTTAGTTTTGTCTTTCCAGTCTATTTAAGGATATATTTTTTAACTTTAATTCCTTAGCTTTATTGGTCAAATGTATGCATTTTTTTTTCTTTTAAAAGCTAGCATGTTCTGTGTGTTGTATCTTTTCCTGTTTGGAAGTCTAAAAGCCATTGACTTGCGTTTCCTACTAGAGTTCTAAAGATTTGATTCTGACATGTGGAGAGAGGTATTTTCTTCCACTTCAAGGGAAACTAAGGTTAGCATCAGCCTCTTAAGATCCAGTGGAAGTGGATCTTAAGAGGCAGTGTCTATTGAATCAGTGTGCAGCAGAAAGTGCAACGGGGCCTGGCAGATCTAAGGTCCTCAGTAAAGTTGGTAATGGTGCTTTATAATATCCAGGCACTGAGGCCCTGATTAGCAGTAGAAGAAAGAAGTACATCTGCATTCAGTAATATGCCAGTTTTCCAACCTGACTTGATTATGTACAACTGGGACTGCCAAAATAGCCAAATGATGCTTAAAGAGCATGAGTCGCTTTTTATTAGATGGAAGAAAGTAACAGGGACTTCTGTTCAAGATGGTGACATAGGCAGACATGGCTCACTTCTTTGTACAACCACACCAAAATTACAACTAAAATATAGAACATCCATCACTCAGAACCATCAGAAACCAAGTTGAATGGTAGTCTGACAAGTACGGAATTCAAGAAACCATCCAGACTGGTATGAGGGGCACAGATGTGGAATGGGCTGGTCCCACACGCACATGTGGTAGATAAAAATTTGGAAGGGATATCTCAGAAATGAGGTGTCCCAGCTCATACCAGGCTCTGCAGCCCAGGGTTCCAGTGCCAGGAAGATAAATCCCTACAACTTCTGACTGTGAAAACCAGTAGGGATTGAGTTGGTGGAAGAAACTTCTGGAGCTCCAAGCAGTTCCTCTTAAAGAACCCACACAAGGACTCACCTACTCAGACTCACTCTCTCTGAGCTCCAGCACTGGGATAGCAGCTTGAAAGGCACTAGTGGCATACGGGGAGAAACTGAAGTGTCTGGCATCAAGGCACACAGAGACCATTGTCCCTTTTCTAAACACTCCATCCACAGAACCATACAGCCAGCAAGGTGGTGCCATATCTGAGATTCCGTCAACCTGGCTAGCACTGTTTCACCTTTTGTGGACATCCCCAGAGACTTCACCCCACTGAACTTACGTGCCCATACAAGCTGCTTTTCCATGTGAATGACTGGTCTTGGCTCATGCTTCACAACTTCCTAAATCCTCTCAAACAAGCAACAGCCAGCCCCAGTGAGCCCTAGGCCCAGCACTATCAGCAGCCAGCCTAGATTCACAGGTTGGCTTTGCCTGAGAATCTCCAAGCCCAACATGAGTAGCAGCCATCTCAGATTGCTTTACAGTTCAGACAAGATGGCCCTGGGCAAAACACAGGCAGGGACTGAACTTGGCCTGTATCACCTGGGAAACCCCAGGGCCAGAGCAACCAGTGGACAGCTATAGACCACGCAGGAGCACCACCACCCTGCCCCTGTACTGCTGATCCTCCATGGAGGGCAAAGGTTGGTGGTTAGTGGTCATAGCCAGTCCTTGCAGCTGAGTGGCCTGGGTAAATCCCTCCCGTTCATCTGCCAACATCAACCAAGGCTCAACTACAAGAGGAGGGTGTACCTAGCCTACACAAAGGATAAAACTCAAGTACCCAGCTTGGATGATAGGGCCGGGCAACTGGGCCCTACAGGACACCTATTACATTAGGCAACTCCACCAAGACATGAAGTTGAAGCAGCTCTACCTAATACATAGAAACAAACATAGGGAGGCTGCCAAAATGAGGAGACAAAGTAATGTGGCCCGAAGGAAAGAACAGATCAAAACTCCAGAAAGAGAGCTAAACAACATGGAAATAAGCAATCAGTTAGATGCAAAAACACTGTTTATAAGGATACTCAAGGAACTTAGTGAGGATATTAGCAGCATAAAAAAGATCCAGTCAGAAACAAAAGATACACTAATTGAAATAACAATTTGCAGGGAAACAACAATAGAGCGGATGAAGCTGAGAATCAAATCAATGATTTGGAACATAAAGAAGAAAAAAACAACCAACCCAAACAACAAAAAGAATACAAAAAATGAGGATAGTATAAGCAGCCTCTGGGACAACTTGAAGAGGCCCAACATTCACATCACAGGAGCACCAGAAGGGGAAGGGAAAGAACAAGAAATTGGAAATCTATTTGAAAAAATAATGAAAGAAAACTTCTGTAATTTGGTGAAAGAAACAGACATGCAAATCCAGGAAGCACAGAGAGTCCCAAACAAGATGGATGCAAAGAGTCCCCCTCCAAGACACATCATAATTAAAATGCTCAATGTTAAAAATAAAGAGAGAATCTTAAAAGTGGCAAGATAACAGAAGTTATTTACTTAGAAGGGAGTTCCCATAAGACTGTCAGCTGATTTCTCAAAAGAAACTGCATAGTAGAGGGGATTGGCAGTAAATATTCAAAGTCATGAAAAGCAGGGACCTACAGCTAAGATTGCTCTACACTATAGCTATTGCTCAGAATCAAAGGGCAGATAAAGAGCTTTCCAGATAAGAAAAAAACTAAAGGAGTTCATCATCACCAAACCATTATTATATGAAATGTTAAAGTGACTTATTTAAGAAAAAGAAGAGATCAAAACTATGACTAATAAAATAGCAAAAATACATATCTACCAACAATTAAATCTAAAAAAAAGAACTAAGCAAGCAAGAACAGAGAATCATGGAATTGGAGAATGTTTTGATGGTTACCAGATGTGAGGAGTGTATAGGGGAATGGATAAAAATGTGAGGGGATTAAAGAGTACAAACAGGTAGTTACAGAATAGTCATGGGGGTGTAAAGTACAGCATAGGAAATGGAGCAACCAGAGAACTTATATGCATGACCCATGGACATGAACAATAGTGGGGGAATTGCCTGAGGGAGTGGAGGGTGCTGTGTGGAGTGGGGCAAAGGGGGAAAATCAGGACAACTGTAATAGCATAATCAATAAAATATAATTAAAAAATAAATAAAGATCTTAGCTTAAAAAAAAAAGAAAAAAGTAACAGTAATTAGACTATATTATTACTAAAGACCATTGAGGGAAAACTGAATTACATTAATTTCAGAGGTATTTGTCTGTTCTCGAGTTCAGGCATTCTTGTGCAGGGTGTTTTAATGGTAAACTTCTCTTACATATTTCCTTCTGCTTTCAAGTGCTCCCAACTAGGCATTAATGTAAGAAGGAGAATTTTATAGGCAGCTACAGAAAATGAGATTTTTCTGGCTATTTCCTAGAAATCTCTCTTTCCTTACTCAATTCCCCCCTCTAAGTCATGTCTCATTTTTTCCTCTGCTTCCAAAGCCACCAGGGGCAGCAGGTGAAGTTGCAATCCCCTTCTGTGTTAGCGAGGCAGCACAGAGGCCACATTTGCTGCTCTCCCGCTGGCATCCGTATGCATTGTCTTGCGAGTATTGCTTGTGATTCGAGCAACAGCAGGTGTCGTGAGTGGGCTCTGGGCTTCCTGCTACCGGATTTGTTTCTGTTACACTTTGGACAATTGTCGGGACACTAGCATCTGGAACTATAAAGAATAATGATTACAGTATAATTAAATATCCCCAGACTTTAAAATAGCATTTGTATATACTAACAACTTCCTGTCAAATGAAAGGCTGCTTATGATATCCTTATAAAGGCAAAAACCTTTCTCTAATATGTCAGTCTTTGCAAGCTGGCCTTTAAATTAGGCAGCATGCCTTTGATCTGTGTAAAATTTAGAAGTGATTGTCACTGGACTCTAGAAATGCATGTGCTTTGGAGAAATTTGGAACTAAAAACTAATGATTTTTTGCAATACCATTTATCTATGTAAGAAGGTCCTCTGAGTCTGGCTTTAAAATCTGGTGATAATTTTTAGCAAAAAATAAAGTAGAAAATCTTAAAGGCATTCAGTCAATCCTTAAACAGCTTTTAGGGCCTGTGGTGAAATGGGGTTACCAGCTCATTTGTATTACATTTGGAAGTAACTTAAAGTGACCACATCCAAGGCTAAAATAAAGGCATTTATCCAGCAAAGATTTGTTGCTTGGGTCGGAGGGTTTCGCAGAAGAAAAACGTTTAGCCAGTATACGAATGAAGAGATACTCAACATCCTCAGTGGTCAGGAAAAGGCAAAGTCCCAGCCACGACAAATACCATTTTATACACTGGCAAAAATTTTGCAGTCTGATCATCTCAAGTATTGGAAGTGATGAGGACCCACAGGATTGCAATTCTGTTGGTGAGAGCAGCATTGGTGCCATCTATTTGGGAAATAGTTTCACATTATCTTCTGGAGTTGAATGATCATGAACCTTTTACCCTAGCAATTCTGCTCCTGAGTATATATACCTGAGAGAAACTTACATATCATTAACAGAAGGTAGGTACTTGAAAATGTAAAACTGCATTGTTTTTCATAGCAAAGCACTGACTGGCATGCAGCTCGAAGGTCAATCAACAGGACTGTGGAATAATAGATGTTGTACATCAATCAGAAATAGTTGACTACAGAGACATAAAATCACATAAATGAAAGTTAAAAACAACTAAACTTATAGATAGATAGATATAGATAGATAGATATAAGTGCATGTAGATTCAATAATACTACTTTAAAGGGAATGGAGGGGTTCATGAGGAACACAGAATCACAGGATTTCAAGGTGATATTTGCTACAGATCACCCTGGGATTGAGGTTGGGGACTGGGATGCTGGAGACTGTGGACTTAGATGGAGAGTGGTGTCGAGGTTCTGGCCTTTGCTTTGGGAAGTACATCTCTGGGTGCTTATTACATTTATTAGAATTGAGTAACTGCAAAACTAAAAAGCAAGCTATGCCTTATTAGTGATAAGTGTGGTTGTGGTTGATTCCATTCTGTTCACCTAAAGTCTATTGTTGAAAAAGAAAAACTTTTACTTTTGAAGTAAACTATACTTCACAGAATTTTGTGAAGAATAGAAAGTAGTAGAAAGCACAGGGTCATGACAAATTTAAACTGTGACTCTGTCCCTTACTGGCTGTCTGATCTTGAGCAAGTTAGCTAATGTCTCAATTTGCTCATCTGTAAAACGGGGACTATATGGTGATTTCCTGCACTTCTGATGAGAATTTATGAGGCCCACACATGTGAAATGTAACAAACTTAGCTTGGTGCCTGAAACAGGTTAAGCATTCAAAAAATATTGCCTAATCATATTAGCAATGGTAGCAGGGGTTTCATACTACCTGCACCGGTTAGGTTGAATGCAGCTTCTCCATTTGGTCCTGTTCTAATTCACACGCTTTTCCCAGCCAGTCTAGCCACTGCGCCTCATTTTCACTTTGCAGACCCTAGGTCAGGCGGGAGCGCTGATGGCGCAGCCACTCCGGAGAAGGCAGGTTCTTCCCTGTTTGAACAGCAGAGTCTTCCTTTGGCTTCTCACTACCACTGAATTGGCAGTTCCTGTATGAACGGAATTAGCTGAGAAAACTTTTGACTATATAAGGTGCTAGCAGATGCCTGCAATTTCTTATTTAGGCAACTTGGGCAATCAGAGACATGAGGAGATAGGGAGGATGATATGGCTTTGGAAATGTAAGTGTGGAGAATAAGTTTTCTGGTTGAAATGATTTCTTTCTGTAGGTTTACTTGTACTTCTTTAGAAGAAATCTGAAAGCTCATGTATAGAAAAAGTGTATCTGTACCACATTCTTCTTTATGCTGATCAGAAACTATGCTAGGTAGAGACTGCATTTTTCATCTAGAGATAGAACTCTGATCTAAAGAGTTTAGTATATTCTATTGTTTAAAACAATATACTGATAATAGAGTTATATAGTTATAATTATATGATTATATAAAATTACAAGTAAATTTTCTGTACTGAAATACTAATCCATGTACAAAATGAGATACTAATTTACATTTTAAAAATAGTTTGAAGTTCACAGATGAGGAAAAGAAGGCAAAATTGAAAAGGTATAAAAATCATCTATCTATCTGTCTATACATATATGTATTTAAAAATCACTGTTTTTGTAGTTGCTGGAGTTTTATCATTGCATTAAAAAATCCTGCATTAAGCTGAAGGATAACAGTTTGCCTTTTCTGAAACTGGTGAATAAAGGTATTTCTAAACTGCAGTTAGAAAAATAAACCCTGTATCATTCCATTTATTTATAAAATCCCCAGTTAAACTACTGCAAAAGAAATTCAGGAGACCTGTGCCCTTGACTGTGTGCAATTTCAGTTGAAAATTGCTGTCTGCTGGTGAAGGAATTGTGGAGCATGGGAGATGAACGCTGAGGCTGGATGGGGATGGGAAGATGCCCTAGTTTTCAGAAAGGGGAAAGTGTTGAGATTCCTCGGATCACAAAATGCAAAATTCGATATTGATAGTGACAAACTTTGCAATAGATTATTGTTATGAGCCCAATGAAAGGGAAGAGGTAGGTGATCACTGAAGTCAGAGTGAAATGGACACACGAACTTCCCTGATAGACCTCAGGTCCTTTTGATAGGGCTGCAGAGCTGGAGGATCCAGCAACTCATGGTCTGTTGATGACTCTGCAGCTAGATGGGAGGGCAAATCAGATGAAACCTAAACTGACTTGACAGGATGGAACAGTGGGTCAAACCTAACAAGATAAAGTGTAAAAGGCTGCCCTTAGTTTCAGAAAAATTAGTAACACAAACACGGAAGGGATGGGCATGCTGCGAAGCCACCTGGTAGTGCCAGAGCGGGTTGGTCTGAGGGGCTGTGTTCATTCAGAGAGGGTGCCTCTTCCTAATTTGCAAAAAGGTATCATTGAGCAGAGAGGTGTATGCTTGGAAAAAATACAAGTTAGGGGCTTTGATTAACTATGTACTCAGCAAGTTACTGCTTTAGGGGAGGGCATTTCCTAAAGTGCCATGTTTAGAAGGGTGCTCAGCACCCAAGCTGAGCCGAACGTATTGCAGACAGAAAAGAGGGCAGTGATAAATGGAAGCACAGCCAGAAGAGAGGGGAGAACTCTGGAAACCATGATCTCTGACGAACAGTGGGAAGAAGAATGTTTAGTGTACAGAAAGGGAGGCTTGGGGGTCATGATGGATTCCCCACCAGCACACTAAGCATGAGTGTGGGACACAGGGCATCAAGGCCAAAAGGAAATTAAAGAATGTTTCTTTAAAAATGACATTTGAAATATAAAAGAAAACAAATGTTTTAATTATGAAGAAATTTTTAACTAAATTTTCCCCTTATTTTATAATTGTTTTTTTTTTTTTAATTTATAATTACATTATTTCCTGAAAGACAGGGAGCACCACAATCTTTTTAATACTTAGGGCTTCTGAAGCCCTAACTGAGATCATTCAAAATGCAGGACTTCTCATCAGATTGACTTGTCCACAGCTGGAACGGACAATGTTCTGATGCAGTTGAGTTCCTTGTGGCCAAGGTGGCTAAGGCTGACAGCCCGCATGCTTCTTGGATGTGATCAAGAGGCTGTCGATCCTTTGGCTAAAGTGTAGGGCAATGTGGCTTTTAAGGTCCCTGTCCATGCTGAGATCTTATGAGTCTGAGAAAAAGCCGTTTCTCTTAAGAAAGAGGAAAATTGACACCACTGATAGGATTGTCTGGTCTTTCACAAAGCACTTCAGAAACAGAGAGAAGTGTAGTAGTTGTGATGCAAGAATCTGAATGTGCTCCATATTTCCTTCTTCCTTTTGAGTGTTTTACTAGGTCACTTCAGGAATCCCCTGGGGTATTAGGTCTGGGCCATCAGCAGTTGAGCTTCGGGACCTAACGCTGCAAGGTGTGGGTTTTCATTCTAGTGAGGGCAAGTTAGCATTTAAAGGCTTGATTTTAATGCAAGCAAATCACCTTGCAACTCTTTTATAGTTATAAACTTTTGAAGATTGCAACTGTCTTTTACCATGTATGCTCAGAGTAGCAAGTGGGCCATGGAGGATGGGTGAGTTATTAATATTTACCTTTCCTGCTAGAAAAACAGGGCAAAGCCTCTTCCTCTGTATATACATTGGGTAGCTGCAACATCTTGTGTTTATTCTGTCAAAAGGAGATTATCATCCAAAGATGACTACCCTCTCCTACCCCTTTGATTGGGCCAGGAGTTTGTTTTGCAAAAATATCAAACACATTTTTGATATATGTATAGTACACATATATTTATTATATATTTATATATTATCCATGAGTAATGAATTGTCTAATCCAGAAGAATTTAATTTTCCTTGATCATGTCCTTATTCTATTTATTCTCAGGGAGAGGACAGGATAACTAATGAGATAGCAATGAAAAAAATAGGTAATGCCACCCAGAGCTTACCATGCCCCAAATATGCTTTTCGCTCTATTAGCTACTTGACTCTTAATCTTATTTGGGTTTATGCTAGGAACACGGGGAGAGGAAGGACTGTGAGGCAAACTTACATGGAATCCCCTTATCCTAGTGAAACAAGACAACATAGACAGCAGAAGCAGCCTTGAAGGAAAAGAAAAATCACAGAGGGCAGCTTGAAGACACACGTGAATGAATAGAGAAGCTGCCACACCCACTTACTTTTGATAATTTGCATTGATCGCCTTTCCCTACAGTGGCCTTCTTAAAACGTGGAAGCAGGGCCATGATGTCCGGGTTTGTGTTCGGGAATACTATTCTGATTTTACATGAGTTATGATCAGAATTTCAGTGAGCAGCCTGGACTCCTTGCTGTTGGCCAAAGATCAGGGAGAACAGAACTTCTCAGCAGGGATGACCTGGAAAACACAGGGTCGTTGGAACTTGCTGCATCAGTGGAGCAAAGTCAAAGTTGGGGGAACTTTGAGATGACTTGCTCCTCCCCAATCAGGGTGTATTATATAATAGAACAACAGGGGAGGGTGGTGTGTTTGTGAGGCACAGCATTTTCCATTGTTGATTGGTTACTCTCTTGGAATTAGCAATATTGCATGCCAGCTTGTGCCAAGCATATCAAAATATCACTGTGGAAGTGAAGTGAGTCACTAATATTTTGTACTGAAGGAACATATTGTTATGTAATGTGAACCTTGAACCTCATCCCTTAATCTAAATAGAGCTTTGGTAACAGAAGTCTGCCTGTAGAGCCACAGGCAGAGTTATACAACTTTGCTGCCTAAGCCTCTGGGCATGGGATTGCTTTGTTAACCCAAGGCATCCCTGTGTTACCTCCTCGACTTGGACATCACAGAGAGCTCTGGACGGCGAAGGTGTTTTACATGTCTTAGACTGTATGTTCCATCACTGATCAGTAGCTTTTTTAGTCACGGGCATGTTCCAATAAAAATTACTGAATGTTGGAAAAAGGAAGACAACATGAGGAAGCATTTGAGAGAGAAAAAGGAGAAAGACAGACAGACAGACAGACAGAGGCTGAGAAAGAGAATGGGTATGCAGATGCAACGACAAAATAGAATCAGCACCAGGTGGTTCTCAGTTAATAGACTCAGTTGATAGATAAGGTCAGACAATTCAATGTGCTTTCTGTACCCTGGAGCCAAGATGCTCAGGGATTTAGGAGCATCCCAACATTTTCTTTATCAATTGCGTCAGACAGACAAATCCTTCCCGCTTGAGTAAACTGTGGTTATACCTAAGTCTCTGAAGGGCAAGTCAGATTTCATCCACTTAAGGAGATATGCTTCATATTTGGTATATTACTCTAGTTACATAAACATTTACTTAAATTCCTTTCATGATCACATATTAGTCTGTGAAAACTTGCAGAAACCATCTATTATGTGAAAAATTTCTCCTCCAAAAAATGGACAACTTTACCTGGAATTTAAGTTCCTGGCCAAAATACCTTTAAATGTACTTAAAGCAGAAATACTAGAGCTACTGTAGGTGGTTTGGAGGAAAAGGTATGAATTTGGAAGAAATGTTTGAAATACTTGAAAATGTGGTATAATCTATTATCTGCCAGCTTCAAGTTTTATTTGGTCTTTTTCTGTACACAAACTTAATAAACTGTGGTAGACTTTACGTGATCTCATGTTGCATTCATTCTTGGTTAAGAAGGCCCTGCAATTCAGGGAGGGAAGGGAGAAACTCCAAGTCTCTTTATATGAACTCAGGGTGGAAGAGGGCAAAGACCCTGTTGCACATTTCAGGCAAAGTCAAAACCTCGCAGTTAAGCTCCCGCCTTGGCACATGGAGGGGTCCTGGGAGTGTAGAGGGAGAGGAAAGAAGAAATGAGGGAGCATGGATAAGGTGGAAAGGGGGAAGTTTTCATAGAACATCACTCTAAGTCTCCTTCACATTGTGCTATGATTACTATGAATTCCTTCATTGTTGCTAGTCACAGCCAGGAGCTGTCAGGTCACCAAGTATTTGGGCTTGGACCAAAGTCAAGGTAGGGTGCTTCAGTGTAAAGACCCACCATTATGTATATAACTCTACATGGAACTCTCAAATCTCCATGTGAAACATCAAAAGCAATGAATGCATTTCTGTGGGGTGAATTTTAAATGAAAGGGTGCAGAGGGCTATAAGGTACCACTGTTCAATGAATGGCAAGTCCAAGTGATAAGTGAGAGAGTAAATCTGTGTCTTTTTTCACTTCTCCTTTCCTTCCTCCCCCCATCAAACACGTGACCTGGCTACACCAGTGTGCATCTGATAGTTATTTCTAGAATGCACTCCTCTCCCCTCACCTCCTGTTTCTCTAGGTGAGGTTCTCATCATCTCTTGTCTAGACAGGTGAACCACAAAATAGACATTGAATGTCTATCCTGGGTGGTCCCTATGGTAAGTGCATGGAGTTAAAAATGCTGCCTGCATTTACAGAGATTACATTTTTGCAAGGGAAACATAAAGTGAACAATCAGTTACACAACTCGTTATTAATTATAATGGTGGCAAACGCAACAAAGGCTAAGTGTAGGGTTCTGGGGAGCACATAAAGGGCCCTACGGAAGGCTTCCTGAGAAACTAATATATCAGTGAGCTATGAAGGATTGGCAAGAATTACCCTGGTACAGAGGGAAGTTCCAGACATGGGGAAGAGCCTTGAAGATGAAGGAACACGGAAAGGCTAAGGATGCCAAGAGGAGCTGACGCCAAGAGAAAGGTGGGAAGAGGCCAGACGAATGAAGAAGGCAAACCAGAGCCAGCTGACCGGCAAGTTAGAAAAAGACTTTGGTCTCTTCTTGGATAACAGTCACTCATCATTTGAAGATCAATTCATGTGTCTTTCCCTCCAGGCACCTTTCCTTGATGCTTCCCCTCTGTCCCCAAGTCCTCTCACTGGGCTGTTGGGTGCCTAGGATCTGTCACTGCACACAACATGGTGCAGTTTCCCTTTATGTGTCTCTGCTATGTAGTTGATGGTGAGCTCCTTGAGGCCAGGAGCCACGTGCTATTCATGTGTATATGACCCTGATTAAAGCTTTCTCAATACTCCACTGGACAGAGATGTTTTGGTGCCAGTGAACACATACCTATAGTCTAGGAACGAAATATGTGAAAAATAGGAGGAATAATCTTTGGTGTTCAGAGTATTTTTTTTCCTTTAATTTTTAAAGTTGGTTTTTGAGACAGTGTGCCCAGGTATTCAGAATTTGTTTGTCTTTAAGAAAATATTTGTGGGTATTCAGAGTTAAATGGGATACCATTTTAAAACTATAATCACTCTCCACCTTCCCCAACATATAAGAGTATCTAGTAATAAAAGAAAAGGAATCTTCATGAGCATTTAGTGAATTAGGGAATTTCTTTTAAATCATGTAACTAGGAAATTGTGTGTGAAAGATATCAGGTACTAACCAAGACCAGGGAAAACAGATACTCGAGGACCCCTGGGTTTTCTGAGTGCACCGGAAAGGGGCCTGATTCCACAATGAAGCATTTCCGGGCCCCGTGCCATAAAGTTCGTTGATCATATTTGCCTCTGGGAACAAATTATAATTAGAGATTACTTTTCTTCTTAAAACTTCAGAATCACATGATGCCTATGTCTACTAGGGTTCCATAAAACTGAAATTGTGACACTTTGAAACTTACATAATCCTTTAAAATATTAAAATGATTTTTGAGACTCTGTAACTGTTTGCTAATATCCACTTCACTCTGATTATATAACAAGCCCTGATTTGGCTCTAATGAAGCAGGTTAATTATTAAATGTGTAATTTTTCTTCAAAAACTTGTTCCAAATATATTATGAACTTTCCAGAAGTCTTGGAATTAATATCATCCCCCCAAACCCATTCATGTTCACTCTGGTAAGCAAAAACATCCAAAACCATACCCCTAACCTTAAAACTGGACTTGTCAAATAGCCTTCAGTTCCCCTTCTCTCTCCTTCTCCCTCTCTCTCTTTCTGTTTTTTTCTGCAGTCTCCAGGTGAGTCAATCCATGAATTAATATAAAAGCTAAACATTCAAATGTGGGTCTATTTTGAGCAAAGCCAGGTGAGAAGCAGGTCCTGCCTTTGCGGGTGTAGAACCCTTTCTGTCCCTGTCGTCATCTTGTTGGTCCTACAGCTGAGTTGGGGCAAGAGCTGGAGGCCTGCTGAGTCCCCCCCCAACTCCTGGGGGGACTCGGTGGGAAGATACACTTATCAAGACCAGACCTCAGAAGTTCTGTGTATTCAGTGTATGATTTTACTGCAGGAAGCAGTGGTGTTTTCTATGCAATGCAATTTCTGTCTACTACGCATTTATGATTTAGTCTTTTAAAACGAAATATATCAAGTGTACAAAATACACGATGATTAACAAAATAATTCTTTCTTCCAAAATCTTTAAGAGTCATTTACAATGTGATTGAGGTAGCCAAATAACTGAGTAACTCAATTATTTTTGCCCATGAGGAAAAAATCAATAGCTAATCTTCAGATATATTTTCAGCAATGCTGTAGACTTAACAACATGCATACTAATAAGCAGAGAAATACAAGAAAATGCTAACTACAGGGAAGAGATGGAGGGAAGGTGGATTCTTTAGAAACTGAGCAGGCAGCTCCAGCACTTATTTCTATTGGGCAAGAGTATTTTTTGTTAAATCTTTGAACACACACACACACACACACACACACACACACACACACCCCTACTCTTCTGAGTGTTAACATAGATGCTCAATGGCTTCTCAAGAACACAGTCCAGCCAGAGCGAGAGAGCCACTGGGCCCTCTCCAACCTCATGGGTAATGCGTCCTGACAAACCAACAGCGTGCAGTGTTGTGGGCAGCCAGGCTGCCCCGTCTGTGCCCCCGTCTGTGCCCCCGTCTGTGCCCCAGTCAGCCTGTTCTCTTTGGCTTGCATTCCTGTTTGCATCCTTGTCCTGTTAGGGAAGAACTTACCTTTATGTTTCTTTGGTTATTAAATAACTTGATATTTTTAAAGGCTTCAACAAATTCAGACAAGTACACTGGTGGACCCTGTGTACTTTGTACTTAGACACCATCCTGTGCTGGCCATGTGACCATGGCCTGGAACCACAGACAGGGAGCCTGGCCCCCTGCAGCAGGTGCACATCTGTGTGGCCTAATCATTTTATCTGCACCAACATATTGTTTAAAAGACAGCTGGTTGGACATGTAAGTATGTTGTCTCATTGTATGAAACTCAACCATATTTTTAATTTTAGATTCTTTATAAACGATATATGTGTACACAGTTAATCTTGAAAAAAGTGGTTTCTCAGCTAGATTTATTTTCAATTTATTTCATACACAGGGTAATGCACATTTTAATATGTACCTTTTGAAGACATGTTTCAGGGATGGCAAAAAAATAGCAGTAAACTTTCCCTCTTAGAACAGGTTGCTGTGCTGGTGTCTACAGATGCCCCAAGGCTGAAGATCCTTCTGAAATTATTTTTAAATTGCTTGAATCCCCAACCTTCCACCATCCCCTATATGGCAAGTTCTTTATGGTACTGCTTCAAATAAAATCCTGGCTGTGACACGATGTGAATCTGTGAGTGTGCGAGCAAAGGAAAGGGGTGTGCAAACAGGACAGAAACCACTCAGCTTAAAAGATCTCATTTGCTCAGGAAACACGTCAGCCTCTTTCTCTTCCAAGTAAAGTGAATTAATCTTCCCTGTTCCTGATTGCACTTGATGAAACCTGTGTTGTACGTACTATCGTGTTCAGATTTGAGATGTGGTTCTGCAGTGCGCGTGTCTTTGGAGCTCACTCACTAACAGCGATTCCTTGGAAAGTTTTGTGCCCAGGCTGTGCGTTTCCCTCTCCATCCGCAGGATCCTCAGCCAGCCTACATAGCAGATGCACAGTTGTTACCGCTTCACTGGAAGACATTTGGAGAAAAGCAGCTGCTAGGGAAGACAATTCCGTTTTCTTTCTCTAGGAAGAACTATGTTCAGGAGGCTGAGATCAGAGCCACTTCCTGTGTGCTGAAACATTTTAACACTCATCATGTAAATGAAGAGCATTGTTGCATCAGTCCTTCCGTTGAGGTGGGTGAGGGCACACCCCAGGGGCATTTGATCTCGTTTCTAACCTCATGAAGGGGCTCATCTCACACACACATGGGTGACACAGTCACTGGCCCCTGCAGCTGCCACGACCCCAGTGCACTATTGCAGATGCAGAGGGTGTGCGTCGAGGTGGGGGTGGGATTGGAGAGGGAGACAGAGGCAAGGAGGAATTCAGTCAAAGCATTAATATTTATAACACCGAATCTTTCATTGCTGTATTAGGTAAAGCTATTGGGAACGGTTCCAGAAAATCTAGTTTATGAAATGGCTGGATGAAATGCTACCTGGCCGACAAACAAACAAACCTCATATACAGAAGTGCCTTTAAAAAACAATGTCTGGGAAATTATACCATTATTTTTAGGAGAATGTCAATGGTGAGTTGAAGTGCAGGGATAGTTTCTGATCCGCACGACGTGGCCAGACATCAGGAACATGTGCTGTGAGCCATGGCTACATACAGGCCCCCTGAGATCAGGCGAGTCATCCCTTGACAGTGGAGCCCAGTGCCAGGAAAACCTGTGAGCCAACCTCTTTCTTGACTCTGGTCAGAGCTCACTGTGGAGTGCTTTGGTGTTTCCGTTCCTCACGTGGGCAGTGTTATGGGTCCTCTCGATTCCTTGCCCCTCAAACGGTAGTCCCCCAGAGTCACTAGGTGAAACAGGTGAAATTCATGGCATAGTTGATACAGGCCGCAGTAGCTTCTCCTGGGGAGCTTAAATCCTCCTGTACAGATGCCTGAGCCCTACCCCAAGAGTTCAGATTAATTGGTGCAGGTAGGGGCCTGGTCTTCTGTTTCGTAAAAGGGATTCGGGTGATTCTAACAGAGCTAAGGTTAAGAACCACTATGCCGAAGTATTAAGAAGAAGAGCACAAAGCTTAGCAGCTCCACTGCACCTGAGCATGGCTCCTGCAGCAGCCACTAGAGTAAGCCCCAGAGCAGCAGGAGCAATAAAAGGGGAGCCACCCTTGGCTGGGAGAATGCCAGGAAAGGCAGACGGCTTGCTGATATCTTGACTGTCCCTGGCACTGGCCAGAAGTACGGAATCGCTCTTCGGAGGGCCAGCAGGTCAGAGCTCATGTGCTCAGTGCACGCCACGTTCCCAGCTGAGGACTGAGTGTGAAGAGTAACAAGACCACATCTCCGCGTTTGAGTGGGGGAGGTGGATGTTACAGGAGCGTGACCAAAGTGTGAACAGAGTACAATGGAGATACAAAGGAGAGGGGCTCGTTCCACTCAGGGTGCAATTTGTGTGAGCAAAGTGAAACTATCATCATGATCGTTGAGTCCATCAGATGACTTGGGGGCTGCAGGCAGAGTGCTTCCAAGGTGATGGTGGTAACCATGGGAGTTAATGCAAAGGCAGGAAAAAAGCCTAGTGTGGTTACAGAGCTCTAAGCCTGAGTGCAATGAGAATGGAGTGGGTTGGGGACACCTGGGAGAAGGCTTAAATGTCCCCTTAATGAGCATTAACTTTCCCCATAGCCCTGCGGGCGGGGTTTGGGGAGGGAGTCATGTGGTCGGGTTTGTTCTGGAGAAATCATTCTGACGGCTGGATTGCATTGGGAGGGACCATGACAGGAGGTACGGAGGCAGCTGCAATTGTCCAAATGAGAGATGCAGAGCATCTGAATAAAAGCAGGAACTGCGGGATGGAGAGAAGAGAGGTGTCAGAGAGAAGACAGTGCGTTTTTCTTCCTAAGTGGCTTATCAATGCCTCCCACTGTCTTGGCCACCTGAGAGCCTGTAAGTACACTTAACCCAGTGGGCAAGACAAGGCAAAATGCTGTCTCTTGGTATTTAATGATCTTAATGATTATGAGCTAATCACTAAAAATGTATGTATAACACAATCCTTAATCTCCTCCAAGTCAAAATCCAGGATATTATAATAGACCCTAAAATACACAGTTGCATAGATTAAAGAAAACTATCCCCTGTCTTTGAAAAGCTAGCATAGGTTGAATGAGAGGTAAGATGAGGTCAGTTAGAATTAGACCCTCCCTGAAGAAGTACACGCAGGATATGCAGAGTGGTGGATTACATTTGCCGCTCTACCTGCTAAGTGTGTAGGGGGTGACGGGCAGCAGTGAGGAGAGTGGGGAGGAAGAGACTGTGTGGGGAGGTGACAAGAAGAGCTTTGCAAGGAACTCCGGGTCTCTCTCCCACTTTCAGGTTCTATCCAGGTGCTGCAGTTCTAGTCTTACTCATCCCCAGTCCCAGCAGGTCTGCAAGCTGGCAGGCAGAGGGCAGGGCCCAGGGAGGCACCTGGGTCCCACGCAGAGCTCACGGCCTGAGCTGGCCTGGATCCGGCTGCTGTGCTCTGGTTGTTAGCAAACCTCAGCTCCTCTGCAGAGCTCCAGGGGTCCCACCCCGCACCACTGGCACCACGCCTAGGCATTACCAGCACAGTGTAACAGTAGCCACCCTTTAAGAACATCCCGGGATCTGAAACATTGTCAGGTATAAAGAAAACCATGGCTTGACTCTGAGCTGTTATTTCCTCTCCAGGGGAAGTAGCAGTCAAGATTTTATCAGCTGGATATCATTTCAGGGAAATCTTTCAATTTCCCAGGAGAAGAGACTGTAGGGGGAAAAAACCCCTGGAGGGTGTATAGGGTAGCTCTCATTTAGAAGATAAAAGCCAGCCTGCTAAATGAAAAATAGCGCATTCTTAGGACTGGTAGGGACAGCGCTGGATTTGTTCAGTGGCCGTGAAAGGATGCATTATCCTGGTGATGTCATTCAGAGCAGGGGAAGTGGCAGTGATGGGGAATTGGGCACAGACCTGGGAACCCGAGAGGGCCGACTCTTACTGGACAGCCGATTCATCGCATCAGACCGCAGCCTCACTGTCTCTGCTGGCACAAGTCATCTGGTTCTTAGCTGGGGATAAACTCATCAAGTTCTTTGGCGCCTCGTAGAATATAGAATTAGAAATGGAACATTTCTCCCACTCCTTAACTTTAGGAGTTTATACCTCCCTTTGAAAATTAGAAATAGTGGGATAAGGAAGAGGTGTGACTCTGTTACTTCTCTCTACCAACAATGTTAACTTTTCTCCAAGGAGCTGGGCAGGTTATGCTGTTTATTTGCTTCCTGAGTACAGTCTCCAAGCAGAACATTCAAATTGTTAGACTAAATTCATTATATTGTTGGAAATTTCCAGCCATTCCACTGCTCAGTAACCTGAGTAGGTTCTCAATTTCCTGCATTTACACCACTCCATGAATACAGTTCTAATGAGGAAATGGATGCAACAATTCTTTTGTTTGATGATACTGAAAGCTGATTTTTGACTTCCTTTGTGAGAGAAAATATTTTATAATACAGTGGAAACAAGCGATAACAGCATTGAGGGGGACAAGCTTGACACACAGAATCTGGACTTCCTGTTTTCAGGGAGGGGGGAGAGAAGTAGTTGAGTGGTGTGATTTCTCACTATGACCTGGTTTGATTTGCAATATGACTGCATCCGTGGCAATTGCAAAACTGGTTTCCAGCACTTTGCATCAATATAATGACTCCAGGATCTTGAGGAAATTTTTATTTGTTATCTCAGACAGGACAAGTGAAAGAATGTGAGTACTCCTAAGCTGAGTATATTGACAGTAACAAGCTACGTGGCTCACTATAGCATTGATTGAAATAGGAAAAATTGGACACACTTTAAATGTTTAAAATAAAGTTAAAGCAATGGTGTATTCATTTAAACAAATGTTATGCGGTATTTAAAAATTGAAGAAAGTTGAGGTATTGACTTGGAAAAATGTCCATGTTGTAGGAAGTGGGAGTAATTACAGAACAATATGTAAATCATAATTCCATCTTGGTGCAAACAACTCAGGCCACATGGTTGTATGTTAGTATGCACCTGCACACGACATACGAATGTAGGACAAGGCGTGGCAGTGTGTGTACACATGTAGTGATGGGTGAATACCTGAAAGTGGAATATGGGGGACAAACATTACAAGTCTTCCTTTTTGTACCACTGTAGAAAAAAGAGAGAGAGAGAGAGACAGAGAGATCTAATACTTTTATAATAAAAAAAAATATTACCAACACAATAGAGGGCTTTAATCCAAGTAAAGGGGGTATATTTTAAAACCACCATCAAGTTATTATTTTTGAAGGCCACTATGAAAATGTGTTTCTGAGCCAGACCAGAGTGCCTGGCAATTATGACTTGATGCTTTTAAGATCTTTGTGCTTATAGTTCCAATTGTTATTCATTTAAGAAATACTCAATACGTTCTGTGAGTAGTCCAGAGAATGAAACTGTGTATTTGAACACTTCAGAGTAACTGTCATTAGGCCGTTGGGAACTTACAGACTGTTGGATTTGAAGCTCGTGACCGTTGCCCAGTGTAAGTATTGAAACAATAGCCTATGTGCACCAATAACTCTTCACAGAAAAAACAGTAACAGGTGCAGTCAAAAGGCAGACAAGTTTCCTGATACAATTTATCATGGGTATCTTGACTTTTCTAAATGTCTACTACTACTACTACTACTAGTAGTAATAGCTATTGCTGTGTAGTTGGTTGCTAAGGATAGCCTAGGGTAATGAAAATCTTTTGAAATATAGTAAAAAATCTACCCAGATAAGTTCAGGAGTCCGGCAAGAGGTTCTCTAACCAAGACCTCCACTTCTTGGGGATGCTGCTGTCTGGTGCCCTGTGGTGATCTTTCCCTGAGGAGGGTGACAGGAAAACAAGAAGCCAGGAATGCTGAGTCAGTGATCATAAGCAGTGCTAATAAGCACTCAACTCTGCCACACACTCACACAGATGGAAGGGACATGAGCCCTTGCTGATTTAGGAAGGATGAATAATGCCTGCAGCCAGCCAAAGCCAGAGGACAGGGCATTGAAATCAGGAAGAGAAATATGGCTCTGTCATCAAATGGAATATAAATGATTGGAAATTAATTCGATAATACATACTATGTAAATGGCTGCAAAGAAAAAGTTTAACCTGAATTCACTAACTCAAAGTAAAATACATTGATACCTCCCCCACACACACTTTTTGAATTTACTAGTTTTGAGATGTTCATTTTGCATAGGTTTATGAACATATGATAAACGTAACATTCTGATAGATATGGGCTTAATTCCTCTCTCTCCCTCTCTCTCACCCTCTCTTTTCCTCTCTCCCTTTCTCTTTCTCTCCTTGGTGTAAATCACTTCATCTCAGTTGCCCTAAAAAAGAATTTTTAATCTGCGTAAATACTAGTTTTCATATCCTGTCTGAAACCAAGTGGAGGGCTGACACTTTAAAAATACTTAGTGATTGAACCTTTCTCTTTCTGTAATTTTAATTCATCAGTACTGAAGAGTGCAAGGCAAGATATTAAACACTAGCATTTTACTCAGCATTAAATCCTCTTTTATAATAGACATGAATATTCTCTTTCATGGCTTTCATGATCAGATTTGCAGGCTCTTGCTCCTTATAATTGTTTAATAAAATTTAAAAGAGTAGCACATTTAAATGTAGAAAATACCCGCTGTGTTTCTCCTGGCTGTTGAGTTATAAATCCCTAGCTCTGACTTACATCACACGTGCTCCTCAGCATTCTTACATTATTGATGAAAGAAGAGTGATGGGAACTCAAACAAGAAGACAGAACAACACACAGATCAGGGGCTGCCTGAAGACACACAGCACCCTACGCACAGTAAGAGTTCAATATGTGTTGAATAAATGGGGAAAGTTTTGGGATTTGAGTCCTGTAGAGTGTGCACTCAATTACACTAGGCTCACTAGGGCTGCAAAAGAAATCAAATTTCTCTTTCTGGGAGCCAGTTCGGGGGAAAATATCATTTTTGCAGCAAAGAGAGCAGTGGCTGCCTACTCTGACTGCTGGTGACATCTCACTGGACAAGATTTCAGAAACCCTGCCCCAGGGATTGAGTTATGCTAGATTCTGATGTGCCTGGTAAGATTCTTGGGGGTAAAAAGTCTATAAATTGTATACTGTTACGTGGTGTGCCAAGGATCAGAAGTTTGATTCCATGTGGCTATTTTTATAAGAATTATTTCTAGAAACACAGAAATGAATTATTTAATATATTTCAAGTGAAAGTCTTTGGAGAGGCAGGAAGAGTTAAACAGTTGAACCCAATTAAAAGTATTTCAGGAAATAAAGTCAAACTCCTTAGGTTAATGAGCAAACAACAGAATTAAATGTTTCCAAGGCTGACTCATATGTGTTCTTTGGTGTTTGTAATATACCAGGAGAGACCCCCCCCTAAAACCCAGAATTATTTTCTGGAGGGTGGGCCCCCTGTAGTATAGACTTTCCCCACTAGGTGAGTGTTCTAGGAACCCATCTTTATTAGTGGACCAGCTGGTGTTGTTGTGAGAGGCTGTGTTCAGCTTCCATGAATTTTTTTTTGGAAGACTCTTTCAATGTATTTGCCTGTTTTATGATGGGTGATTTACGAGCCCACACTGCACTGAGTGTTCAGCAGTTCTTGACCAAAAATAGCATGGCCCCTGTACCCTACCCTCTCTATTCACCCGATTTCACTCTGAGTGGCATTTTTTTTGTTTCCCAGATGAAAAAAGTCTTCAAAGGGAAAAGTTTTGCCAATGTGGAACAGGTAAAACAAAAACTGGCAGAAGCACTAAGGCATCAAAATTGATGGGTTCAAAAACTGTTTTGAGCAGTGGAAAAAACATCTCGATAAGTGTATTGCACCAAATAGAGAGTACTTTGAAGATGACTGAAGTTTAAATATGTAAGAATAAATCCACAATTTTTTATAAATAAATTTAATATTGAGGGATCCCCCCTCATACATTTCCTCTCTGCATATTTGAAAAAGTGGCCTTCCTCATTTGATCAATTCAAGTCTTGAGCCCTTACTATGATAGGTACCATGTTGGGTTCAATGATACAAAGATGGATAAGAAAGTCTCTGTTCTTGAGCTTACCCATTTGGCAGAGTTACTATTAAATAATTTTATCAATTTATGAAAGATCTGTTAATAAAATGCTATGTTCTAGGCAATTAAAGGTTTATAAAGTAAATATGACATAGGCATTCTACCCAGGATGTTTAATATGAAAAGAGAGAGAAAAATTTCTGACTATATTCATAATATAGTATAACCCATACCACAATTCAGTCAAGTTGCTGGAAGGAGAGAGAAAATAATTCACCTTAAATTATAAGAATTTTCCATGTCCCAAAGCAAGATTCTTTCCTAGTCCAGCATGTGTAAAATTTTCAGATAAAATGTATTTTTAAAAAATTGGCTAAGTGCCCATCAGTAAATGAGTGGATCAGAAAACTGTGGTACATTTACACAATGGAATACTACACAGCAGAAAGAGAGAAGGAGCTCCTACCCTTTGTGACAGCATGGACAGAGCTGGAGAGCATTATGCTAAGTGAAGTAAGACAGACAGTAAAAGACAAATACTATATGATCTCACCTATAAGTGGAACCTACTCAACTAAACAAACAAATGAGCAAAATAGAACCAGAGACATGGAAATAAAGAACAAATTGACAGTGACTGGAGGAGTAAGGAGGGAGATAATGAGGGAAGAAGAGGAAGAGGCAAGCCAAGGAACATGAATAGAAGACTCATGGGCACAGACAGTGTGGTGGAACTGACTGCGGGAGGGACGGTGGACAGAGTAGGGGTGAGCAATGAGGGAAAAGGTGGGATGACTGTGGCTGAACAACAGTAAAGTAAAAAAAATAAAATAAATTTTCTTTTAATGAGTTTTCACTTGTGAGAAAATATGGGAATTCTTTGAAGGCCAGGAAAAACATCTACAGACAGTATAGAAACTGCATTTTGTGAGGATAATGGCATAATCTTACATTTTTTAATACACATGGGACATTTCTGCAGAGTGATTGGATATATTTGGCTTTAAGGAAGATCTCACAAATTTTGGAAAGATTGGTAACATACTTATCACATTTTCTTACTATAATGCCATAAATAGGAGGTCTGTCCAGAAAGTATCCAACCATGCAATATGAAAAATAGAGACATTTATTGAAGAAGATACAAGTAACAAGAAACATTGTACATAGGACAATGACGCCTTAGTCCCCTTCAAAGAAGGCACCTTGGGACCTCACATGGTTCTCCCAGCATCTCTTCCACTGTTCAAAACAGTCTGAAGCCATTAGCTGCCCCATTATATTTTCCTGAATCTCACTGATGGTCTGAAATCTCTTCCCTTTCAAAGGTGATTTTAGTTTTGGGAAAAGACAGAAGTTGCAGGGCGCCCAACTCGGCTCATTGGCAGTGATTTGAATCAGGTCATCAGTAACTGCAGCCCATTGTTCCTTCTGCTCTGAGAGTACCAGCCACTGAATGACTATTGCCATAATACCTTTCACTGTGAGATCCTGAGTCGATATCTCAGACATGGCAGTTTTTGGAATCCCCAGATCAGCTTCTAGTTCTCACACTGTCAGTCACCGATCTTTGTGGATTGCAGCCCACACACAGAGAACATTCTTGAATGTTCTGCTTGTTGCAAGCCTTCCAGAATGTGGATCAGTTTCAACAGATTCTCAACCATCTTTGAAGCATTTGTGGCACACTTTTATTCCTGCTGCTCTCATTGCATCATCCCTGAAAACCTTCTGAATCACCCAAATAGTTTCTGGAGAGGACTGTTCAAGCTTAACATAAAATTTGATGCAGAACTGTTGCTCTACTTGCTCCATCATTTTGAATGCGATGGCCACACAGTACACATGTTCACTCAATGGCGTCTACCTCCCCCACTGACTAGTACAGTGAAGTAGTCCTTGTTCATGCATGCGCATTCCAGTCTACTCTCCTTGCCTGCCAGGTTATATTGATATTGTGCAAACCATTCTCATATTAACAACAGCTGGACTTTTTCCAGACAGATCTTGCAGATCATTGAAAATGTTCTACACATTTATAACATTTCAAATATATTTTTAAATCAATCAAAATGAATTAATAAAAATTAGAAAATACTTAGAAATAAAGAATAACCAAAATGCTATATATCAAACTGGCGGGATGTAGATAAAACTCCTGAGAGATAAATTTATAGCTTTAAATTCTTTTTTTTTCTTTTTTTTTTATTTAAATGAATGTTCAAGTACAGTTTTCACCCCCTTACTCCCATTCAAGTCCTCCCATCCCC